>VYZU01085914.1:0-32554 GCA_013401355.1 Ceyx cyanopectus
ATGCCACTCAGTTGGTTTTCAAATTCCAGGAATAAAGAGCATTTATTCTTGTCTGAAAGGGCACAGGTCACATTTAATTTACCTACAGACAAAATATGACTTCTGAGATAATTCACTAGACTTTATTGCTGTTTCTGATAAAATACTTGTGAAGGAAGAATCTGTTTCAAAATTAAAACCTCAGTGAAATGTTTTCATTTCAAAATTAAAACAGTATAATGTTTCAAAACACTTAACATTTGCATATACAAATCATTGTAGGGCTTTTTTTTTCCTGACCTTAGTCTTTTGCTTCATGACAGCATGTTTCCAGTGTTCTCTGGGCAGAGAANTCTTTCAAATCAAAACATTTTTTTCTTGCTTCAGCCCAGCCTGGTGCCAAACTGTCTTCTGAGAAGGCAAAACTGTGTTTTTATCTCAGGGCAGTGTGCTTTTTGTGGTCACACAACACTACCACACCTGTGTATAGTCCTACAGGTGATAGACGTACGTGGTGAAAATGGAGATTTTCTCACCAAACTCACACTGTGACCTCCTCATAAGCCTCACCCCTCTAACACCCTGTACTCACCCCTCTAACACCCCATATTTCAGGTGTCTCCTGACCTTAAGGAGATTATATCATGTAATCTAACAGACTGCAGAAAGTAGATGGGACCTCTGCAGGTGACCTGCCCATCTTACAAGCCATATGATGGCACCTAAGCACACAGAGCTCAAACAGCACTGCCCTTTTCCCTTAACAGTGATTCCCAAATTGATGCTTTCAGCTAAAAGAATAAATTTCCAGGGGAGATCCTGGTTGCAGCTACCCCCCTGTGTCCACCACGTGGCTCTACAGCCCGTGATTTAAGTTGCCCTCAATTGAAGCTACTGCATGTTGTCACAACTGACTTTGTAAGCAAGATAAAATAGTGTCATGTAAAAATGCACAATACCTACTTCAAATAAAAGCTTCTCATGGCCAAGTAGCAGGATCCAGTGTGACTGTTTGGGCTGGGGGATGTGGGCAACTGTTTTCTTCTCCGAGGTGCCTGCAAGCAAAGCAAAGAAGCAGTGAGGGGCAAGCACAAGCTCTCTCCATCCACCTCTTGTCCACCCAAGGACACTTGTTTTCCCAGGAAGGCAGTTTCTTCATGGTGTGGGGATTTATGGATAAGAACCTTACCTTCAGTGGTAAGAGGGAGTGGTGAGGAGCTGTGTCCTCTCTGGAGCAGGTCTCTCTGCAGATAGGATGACATAAAAGAGCATTTCTATGCATTTATATAAAATACTACTATGGCTACCCAGTTAAAGCAAGCTAGTCTCTTTGAGGGTTTTCTTGTGAAACAAAACTTTTAATTCTCTTAGTTTAAGTTAATCAAACCCATACATAAATATTCTCACTCACCTTCTATAGATCCACATGCATACACACATATTAATGCATATACATACACACATATGTGCAAACAGGAGAAACAATTCTTGCCTTTACCCTATACCCTGTAGTATTTTTCACTTGCTGCTGCTTCTGTTTCTGCCAACAATAAGGAGAATTGGCAGAGAATTGGCTTTTTCTCCATCACCCATTCACAGAGGCACCAACAAGCAGCACAGGCTGATACATGAACCAACTATGCCAACCTCTGTGCTCGCTAAATACACTTGTTTTGGGAGAGGAAAATTCTTTTGGGAGGTATGGAGCCCAGTCAATCTGCATTGTATCAAAAAGTTAAGGTATATTTTTAAGTATCACAGAACTGTCCAGGAAAAGTTTCCAATACATTACACCAATGTTGTCTCAAACAACAAAATTCCCAGCCCAGCAGAGAAATTCTACTGGCAGCATCTCCTTTTATTCCAAAATACCAGATCTTGGCTTTACTAAAACCAGTGCAAATTTCATAGAGACTTCAAAATCCTCTCTCTAGAAAAGTATTCTCCATTCTCCCACCATCCAAAAAAAACAACACTATGTCAACCCACAAAGCAGAAACTGTGTGATGAGATGTTCAACCACCACAGTGGACAAACCACTGTGAGGAACATGCTCTTCACATTCCCTGAAATGAGCCATGAAAAGAAAATGAGTTGGTTTCCAGTTCTAATCTTACTTCTGTGCTTCTTGCACGTAACAGGAACTGTGTTTGACAGCACCCAAGAACATCCCTTTTACCACTTCTTTTTTTTTTTTGGTTGTATTTAATTGGAAATCACAAAGCTTGGAAACATTTAGAGCACAAATGGTTCTCACAGATGTCAAGGGAAGTTTTCAACTGATATCACCCATGACCTGAATTTTACCCCTTATGTCTGACCATGTTTTGGGAAATACCCAGCTAAACAGGTTTTCCATCCAACTGTGACATCTGGATATTTGTACATATAATAATTAGGAAAGATTTGCACTTGGAGAATATCCACTTGAATGTCTCATATGCCACTCAGTTGGTTTTCAAATTCCAGGAATAAAGAGCATTTATTCTTGTCTGAAAGGGCACAGGTCACATTTAATTTACCTACAGACAAAATATGACTTCTGAGATAATTCACTAGACTTTATTGCTGTTTCTGATAAAATACTTGTGAAGGAAGAATCTGTTTCAAAATTAAAACCTCAGTGAAATGTTTTCATTTCAAAATTAAAACAGTATAATGTTTCAAAACACTTAACATTTGCATATACAAATCATTGTAGGGCTTTTTTTTTCCTGACCTTAGTCTTTTGCTTCATGACAGCATGTTTCCAGTGTTCTCTGGGCAGAGAAATGTCCCTACACAGAGAAAGCCACTCAGCTTCACACACAAAAAAACCCCCTTTCCATTCAAAAGGAGACCCTGCCTAAATAATGGGATCAGAGGGGTGTGTGAACTGAATATTCCTGTGTGTCTATAAACAGCCATCTCTCCAGGTGCTATACAAACACAAGCACACACAGAAACATCCATTAAGTGCTTGAGATCCAGGTGTACATTGCTTTTCTGGAGCTGCAGTATTACTTCTGCTTGGTTTTCTAGATATTCTCACCTCTCTCCACTTCCAAAACTCCAAAGGTGCTGATGCTGGGAAGTTCAGAGAGTCAAGCCAAGCCAGCTTCTTTCCCAAGGGGTATTGCACTACCTTGGCATTACTGTCCTGTCAATCCTGTGAATCAATCACCCTTAAGGTTAACTCTGCTCAACACTCAGTTGCTTATGCAGGGTCATCTTCATCTTTGACAGTAGAAAATTAGAACTATATATATATTTATATATAAAATTAGCATTTTCTCTTTTTCTTTTAAGACAATATGCAGCCAGCTAAAGAAATGAAACCAGCACACAGGAGACTGAGCATAGAACTCTGAATTAGTCATGGCAGTCCCTCAAATCTTTTCAGTTCTGATCTTCTGGTGTTTATCTTTATTGCTTCCAGTGAGTACCTCCATGACCTGGATCTGAAATAATCCCCTCAGTTTGTAATAATTCACATTTACTGTGGTCACTCACCATTGCTTGCCATACACACATCAATTTTCTCTCTTCCTATCTGTGTATTAGGTGCTGAAAGACAACTTTTATTTGAGAAGGAATTAAAGGAAGAAAATATTACAGGCATTAATAAAACCTCCCAGAGAATGAGATTAAAAGTCCCATAAGCTTTTCCTGCATTGAAAATGAAGCAATCTTCAAACCTCTTATTACTGTAATCAAAAATCAAATACTGTAAAATAACATGTAAGCAAGAGAAATTAGACTGGTAAATGAGGAGAATATGATTTTTCTTGATAGGTAAACGTACTGTCGTGGTTGTTGGAGCTTCTTTTCCTAGTCATTAAGTCTGATAACAAGTCTAACGAGGCTTAACAAGAAAAATAAAAACCCCAAACACCTACTTTTATTTTAAAAATAAATTGAGGTGATATCCAGTAATAGGTAGAAACTAAAGTTATTTGAAAAGGATAATCAGCCTAGAAACCACCAAGTGATCTGAAGGCTTGGGAACAGCTCATGCCATTCCTCAACATCACTTTGAATCAGCAGTCCCACGGAGCCACTTTCTCTTTCCTGATGCTTTAGCAGGAGTGACCTTTGTCAGTCTGTCCAGCAGGTGGCTTTGATCCTCTTCCAGTCGTGTAGCAACCCATCCAGTGCAGTCCCTCCACACACAAAACCATCAGTGCTGCAGCAGAAAATTAGTGGCTACATTTAAGTCATTATTGGAAGCCCTCAGAGCTTCTAGAGCATCTCCCCTGGAAAATCCCATTTCCATAAGTCGTGCAACCTGGAAAAGAAAGGACACCATTGAACAAGCAGAGTTTTTATTCATGGTGTGTGCACATTAATCATGTTTTTTACACTGGGTATGAAAACCTGTCCAGGTGTTCTTAGCTCTCCTTTCTTTGAAAAGACCTGCTTCATTAAAAAACCCAAAACTATTCATTTTAGGTATTTTTTTTTTCTTATTAAAATCAACCTGCAAGTTAAATACTTAAATGGGTTCAGTAAAATTCTGCATATTCTCAAGACAATTAAAGTCAGTGATATTTGATGGATGAATCACCTGGAAAAGGGCACATTATGACAATGATTTTGCTCCTCAATTACCTCTTGACCATCCATCTCTATAATACTTGACAGCTAACCTTTCTGCTCTGTGCTAGAAGATTAAGTTACCACACAGAAAAAGCAAAGTGCATGCAGACAAATCCAATTTGGGGTCAAATTCCAATAGAAAGCACATTTAAAATCCACAATTCTCAATTAGGTTTGACTGAAAGTCAGGATAGAACTCATTCACTTTTAATTTTCCAGAAAGCAGGAAAATTTTTTTCTACCAAGAGCATTGCAAATGTTTGCACATTTTAATCTGAAGAAGAAAGCTTTGACTTGCTGCCATTTTAAGGCAACCTGTGCACTTATTAGTACACATTAGTGCAGTTAAAGTTGTGAGCATGGAATCCAAACTAGAAATCAAACCATAGCAAAGATTTCTGTTTGGGACAAGCTCATTTGAAACTCACTAGAAATGCCAGCATGGTGCCAGGCAAGTGTTGATTTATCTCTCTAAATAAAAAAAGAAAGGAAAAAGAAAACCTGAAAACCTCATGAAATCTACTGTTGTTCAAGGGTAACAGATCTTAGACTGTAAAGTGGGCACTGCAGCTCACTGCAGGCAGGATACAACCTGGACACAATAAATCCTGAATGCAGAAGTCATCTTAAATTCTTCAATTTTCTAGTAAATTCTCCTCTCTTGCTAATCAAAAGTCTCAATCTGTAAGTCTAAAGCTACACTTGACAGCAAAAACACTCTGTGGCATCAGCAAACAACATAAACATCCAAGTTTTAGTTAGACCAAGTGTGTTCTGCAACATCCTGACTTCCAACCAGCTACTGGGATGAACTGGGAACTTCAACTGTGGAGAACTTGCAGATCTACCAAGAGCAGCAAGGAAATCTCTTTTGTGCCATTCTTCTTTGAAACCTTCATTTTATCAGATCGAATAACCCCCAGTGGTGAAACTGTCTCCTGTTTTACATACAGAACTGAAGCTGTTAGACATCAAAGCAGCTCTTCAGCTGCTGTGCAGCTCTGGTTTGGATGGTGCTGATAATCTGAGACTGGGAGCTGACAGGCTGATTTGTGCTGCTAGCACTGCCCCGTGTCAACAAGCTGACCAAAAACGAGCAGAGGTGCTTTCTAACCAGCTTTTCCATGCCATTCAGTTGGACTGCAGGATCCCAAGGGGCTTTTCCCACCTGAATGATCCTATGGTCCCACGATTCTGTGATTTGAAAAGAGAGAGAAGTTCACCTGCTCTTCAGAAACCTCAGTAGGTGGAGGGGTGTCCTGTTCAGACGGGCGATGATCTTGATAGTTGGCGTTGTGTCTGTGACGTAAAGGAGGGAACAGTCTATTCCAGTTTATCAGCCCACCCTGAAACCAGACAGGAGACAAACAGGGGCTTTTTGAAACCAAAAGGTCAATCCACCTCCCCTGGGATGAAAGGCACACTTTAAAAGACTTGAAAATACTTCAAACAACACGAGCTGCTGCAGTCTTATGAAGTCAGGACAGGCTGGATGCTGCTGTACTAGTAATTAGAAATATCACTGTAATTTCACAGCCAGAGATCTGGGTGACTCCAGTGCTGAGGCTGAAGGATCACTCTATTAACAAGGATTTGCCTGAAAAGAGAGTCCTGCAAGTGCTTTGCAAGCCTGCTGCTGGAGATAACTCACTCATAATACAAATAATTAATGTATGGATGGTGTAAATCACACAACTGGAACTTCCTTTTGGAGCACAAGAGGGGAAACCCCAGGAGAAACTTGTTCCCAGGGAGGGTGGCAGAGCCTGGCAGGGGCTGCCCAGGGAGGTTGTGGAGTCTCCTGCTCTGGAGACATTCCAGACCCCCCCTGGATCTGTTCCTGGGTGCCCAGCTCTAGGTGCCCCTGCTCTCCAGGGTGTTGGACTAATGATCTTTCCAGGTCCTTTTCATTCTCTGGTTCCTTTTAACAACCAAGCTTTGAGTTTTGTAAGAATAAGACTTGTAGAATATAAAGTACAAATACTAAAATAAGAGTTTTATAACTGTCCAGAAATAATTAACCCTCATTTTATTAGCTGAAGCAAAGATTTTTCTTAAGGGATTTTGTACTGCACCAAAGCCACAGGCCCTGCCAGCATGGCAGAAGAGTAAACCCCAAATCTCTCTTGTCTATTAACCCATCATTAGCAGTTTGCATTGTCTTCTTCCTCCTCCCCTGCTCCCTCAGTCACTATGGAGAAGATCCTCCTCCCTTTCTGTATATAGAGCACATGGATTTCCTTCCTCTGGCTGCTCTATTTTAGTTCTAGAACGTAGTTTCTCAGAACACCTTCCTCCTAGGAGAGATCTGTCTTTCTCAGTGAGGGCTCTTCCTGCCTTTATGTGCCCCATGAGCACTCAGTGCTCCCTGCTCAGCCACATCTCCAGAGCTAAACCAGCTCCTAGACACACACACACACAAATTCATTTAGTTCTCCTGCCCTTTCCTTTGTTTTCTTACTTTCTCTCCAGAGGAGACCCAAGCAGCCCAGGCACTGCAGGGGAAATGCAATAGCCAGACTCTGCTCAGTGGCTGGAACAAGAGGCACTGGGAGGCAGTTGGAGAATAAGAATAAACCCCAGGAGAAACTTGTTCCCAGTGAGGGTGGCAGAGCCTGGCAGGGGCTGCCCAGGGAGGTTGTGGAGACTCCCGCTCTGGAGACATCCCAGACCCCCCTGGATCTGTTCCTGGGTGACCTGTTGGACTAGATGATCTTTTAGGTCCCTTGCAACCCCTAACATCCTATGATTCTCTGATTTTTCCTTTAAGAAAGGATGAGGTATGTCCAGCTTGGTTTGGGGTAGTGCAGAAAGGTCTCTACGTCAGCCTTGTGTTACCCCAAGAGCACAGCAGAGGAAAAAGGAGAATTGGTTTGTAGATTAAACCCCAAGAGGGATCTCAAGACCTTCTCCTGACACACCACTGCACTGCTCTACAACCTTGGAAGATCACATGCCTTGCACTTCCCCATCTCTAATTTCCCCTACCTCAGTTGTTGAGTTTTAATGAGTTTATACGTGAGGATCTGTGAATGTTAACTGACCCCCAGCAAACAGCAAGAAATGTCTTAAACTGAGGAAATATTGCAAAATGCAGTCAAAAATGAGCAGAAGGACACTTCCAGACCAATACTCTACCTTGCCTCACAGAAAGCATGATGGTTTCTGTATTACAGTGGCTTTTGACCATGCTAACACATTTGTACTGTACAAGAAGTCAAAAAGATTTCCTAGGAAGATACCTAATCTGATTAATTGATTTCAATGATGCTTCTAAACCACCTGAGAGCCCTGCCTGGGGAGTCACAGAGCAATATTTAAGCAACTCAACAGCACAGCTGAGCTCACACTCCTTTCCTTACCCTCCACAGGAGCCTCCTCTCAGGTTAACCAACTCCCTGAGGCAGCAATTAGGCTAATAATTAAGCAGAGAGGATGATCAGGGTCCCCTGTGTAAGCTCCTTTCCTCAGGTCAGTGACAAATGCCTGCCAGTCTAATCCACTTAATGAAATCCAGGCAGCTCTTCCATGATTCTGGTTTGTTGGGAAAAGAGTTAAGTTTATACTAAATGTTTTGAGGGTTGGTATTTAATGTGACTGAGGACTGGGAAAGGTGGATGCATCAAACCTCCTCTATCCAAAATCCAGTTTCCACAACTGGCAGCCTCTGTCTTGCACTCTCACACGAGGCTGCTCCAAAGCTGCATCAGAGCATGGCAGGGGTTGGAAGGGATCTCTGGAGATCATCTAGAGCAGGGGCACCTAGAGCAGGGCACCCAGGAACAGATCCAGGGAATGTCTCCAGAGGAGGAGACTTCACAACCTCCCTGGGCAGCCCCTGCCAGGCTCTGCCACCCTCACTGGGATAATTTTTTCCTGGTGTTTCCCTCAACCTCTTGTGCTCCAACTGACTCCCAGTGCCTCTCATCCTAAAGCAGAGCTGTCCTTCAGCACAGCCAAACCCCTGGAGAGCCCACAAGCCTTTCCCATCCCTTAATCCTAGGTTTTTTGATTAAAAAATACATTTTCCTTTGGTTTCTCAGTGCACCAGTTGATTGTAAATCCTTTGTGACTGCCTGGCAGGACACAAGATCAGTTGATCAGTCTGAGAAATCCCTACTAGAAGCACACAGGTGATGTTGGAACTTCTGCTACAGGATGAAAACAAACCAGTCACAAATTCAGATGCCCCAAGAATGAGACTGAAGCCCAGAGTGGGTGAAGGGGTGGGAAACCAGCAGCTCCTCACTGCAGACAGGGTTGTGAGGAAATGCCACACTGATGACACCCCTGAGCAGCTGCCAGGGCTTTACGTACTGAGGTGGTGCTGATGAGGTCACATCCTTGATGTATTTTTTTTTTGCTTGGGGTTGGATTATTTTTTTCATGGTGTCTGGGACAATGCTGTTTAGAAGGAAACTGCATCCTCCTTTCCTACAGATCAAGGAAGAGCTGTCTTGACCTAGCCATGCCTCTGTACAGCCCAGTTATGCCACTGCACGTAACCTCCTTCCTCCCTTGCTTGAGAAAGTTTTGTTTCCTACACACCTACCTGCCAGGGCATCCTCTTCTTCTCCACAGTGGGCACAGCTACCATGGATAACTAACATTTAAGCAGCTGTCACATCTCCAGGGATTTAATTGGATTGATTTCCAAAGAAATGAAAAGAAATGGAAAGAAAAAAAAGCTTTCTACAAGTCCCCTGAAAGGGGATGGCTGTGGTGAAGATATTTTGACACTGTTATCTCATGGGGATGGTTAATGCCAACCTGCACAAACAGGAAGCACCTCCTGCTATCTGTCCTGCTCACCTTCTCTTAGCAGAACAACCACAGAGAAAGAAGAAGAAAATAAAAAAGGAAAGAGAAATTGCTTTGCATTTCACCTTGTGAAGGAGCATTTTTGATGTCTCCTCATCTGCACGGAAGGCATTGCTTGGGACTGACCTAAATATTGGCTGGCTTTGAAATAAACTTTCCTTTTAAGGAATGTATTGGAAGCAAGAAACACTTGATTATTATTATTATTATTACATAATTCTATTAATTACTGACTCCACAATGACATGAGCAAAGAAAAAACACAGCCACAAATGACACAACAGTACCTGCTGCCCTCAACACTGTGTAAGAAAGATGAATGGGGACATTTCCAGTAGAATTCATTTGTTAGAGCATGTAAAACCATCTTGGCTTACTCCTCTTTATCCTTAAGTTGTGGAGCTGTGAGCTGCATTCTTAATTTCTTAAACAGCACCTTAATAAGATTCTGTCATCCATGCCAGTCCAACTGGTTTATGTCCTTCAAATAAACATGAAGTCTAATTCATAAGGACAAAACTCTTCTGTTTTTGTGGTTGGGTTCTTTTTCTCTCTGTTTTTTTTTCTTTAATAACCTCCTTCTTTGGCAAGGGATAAAGATGTAACACGAAGATGTTCCTTGCATCCTTCTTAATGATGGGAAGAGCTTTTTCACCAAGGAAAGCACTCCAGCAATTTCTACTGTTTTTCCAATTTCCTCTGGAAATTTCTGCTACAGACAATCCCCTTTTACCCAAGAGGCTCTGTCTCCAGCTCTTAGCTGCTGCATCCTGACCTTTGATGCCTGCACTGTCCCAGAGGAGCTCCTGTGTCACACAAGTTCAGAAATCCACATGTGGGCTTTTCTGAAGCCTGACCAGCTATTTCCTTTGAAATCCAGGAGGAACAACTCAACCCAGCCTCTGAAGCTGCCTGAGAGACAATGGGAAGGGATTTCAGCACAGCCACAGTGCCTCCACAGCAGCAGGGATGCCAGGGGGCAGGGACATCTGCTGGAGGCTGCTCCTGCATCCAAGGGAGTTGTGAACATGGGTGCCCAAGCAACTTGGCCTTGGAGACCACTGCTTGTGACAGGCAACAGGGTGATGGATCACTACACCAAGGAGAAAAGAAGGTCTTTCCTATCAAGCAGAGGTTGAAAGATGGGAAGTCTTCATGTCATTAATCTGTTTTTTCCCCCCCAGGTCAGAAGTTTACTGCTTAGAAAGAAGCAGGAGGTAAATCAGCAATGTGGCCTCACAGTCCTTAGTTGAGAAGAAGTGAAAAGTGCACATTTCTCAGGGTATGAGGCTCCTCCCAACAATAAAGATAATCAGTGTGCCTACCCAGAGAGCATCCCTCCAGTGTCCCAGGGGTAAGGCATCTAATGAATGAACAATTAGTGGAAATTCCATTGTTAGAGAAGAATCCTGGTCTTTGCAAGCAGTAGGATCTCACATAAAGATGCCAAGTGACTCAAAGGAGAGTTTGGGCTCTGAAAAATAATGGCAGCTGGAATAGAAGAACAAAAAGCCATGAGGGAAAAGACAAAAGGAGCTGGAAGCAGAGGACAGGACAGAGAAGAGGCAGTGAAATGAAGATTTTCCTATCTGGCTGTAGGCTCATCACAGTCTGGAGCAACCTGGTGAAGCTCTTTCTGAGTCAAGAAAGCAGGAAATAATAATCTTTAAGATGCTCAGCATGAATGGAGAATAAATATTCTGTGGGTACAGACAGCACTTTTGCAAGATGAAAAAGAAAATCCAAGATGTTCATTGATATTATGGTATGGAAAGGATCAAACAGTGCCTAAAGACTTCAACATCTTGTCTGAATGAGACATCCACCTCTAAAATTCCATGAACAAATGATTACTGGTGGTGAGACTTGGAGAGAAATTCCACCAAAATGAAGAATTTTGTACAGCAATAAACACCAAGCATGGGAAAGCAGAGAGGTGATGAAAATGAGGGAGGAAAATGACATAGTGGGGAATGAAATGTGAAAGTGATTTGAATGGGGGAAAAGAGATCAGATAGTGTGGAGAAAAAGAAGAAAAATAGGATTATTTAAACTGGAATAGACACAAAAGAGGGAGAAGTAAAAGAATGAAGAAGCTGAAGTTTTAAAGCAGTGACAAAAGAGTAAACTGGTATTTTTTGAGGGAATAAATACATATGGCACACAGTTTCTTCTACAGGAGATGATGCTCAGTAATTCTCCACTTGTGACAAGCTCAGAATTGATCAAGATTAGCTGTGGAAGGGGGAAAAAAAGAACAGAAAGTTTTCACTATGCACCCTGCCATCTGTTTAAGGGCTGTATCCACAGCAACTAGAAATCAAGACCAAAAATCAGTCAGCATGTAACCACACTCCCTGAGAAACCAGCAACACAACACAGGGTTTTGGGTTTTTTTTCAGTTTCTAACAACAGATCCAGACACCTCCAGAGCTGAATATTTCAGCTAGAAGAAGACTGGGAAGGTGAAGCTCAAGGAGTTGCCAGCAAATAAATTCTGGGGTGGTTAGTGGGGATTTTTTATCCCTTTTGTTTGTGGAAAGGATCAGAAGTGAATTTTGCTCAATGAGCAGGAGAAAAAAGAATATTATGGAGGCACAGAATTCACAGAATCACTGAATTTTAGGGGTTGGAAGGGACCTTCAAAGATCATCTAGTCCAGAGCAGGAGCACCTAGATAACTTAGGATAAATGGTTTATTTTCCTCATTTTTTTTTTCCCCTGTTTTTTGGGCATTTAAAAATATATTTTGAAACCTTTGACTCTTTTTATGTTGTCTTGCATAAGTTGTCAGACCCTCAGAATTTCTTGCAAAAATTCAAACTGATGACCGAGATGCTTCCCACCTTGGATTAATTTTCTATTACAGTGGCAATGTTCACAGATTGAGTCATTTCTACTGCTGAGGTTCAAACTGATTCATGTTCTAATGGGAACAGAGAAAAGGAGAATCTTTCCACCTGAGGAACAAGTTCATCAGATTGAAATGTTGAGAAATGAAGGAAATTGGGGTGATGTGATTGGGAATGGAAAGAGAGATTCATACTCCAGCTGCTGGCCACCACTTTTTGCCATCACACCTCCTTTTCTGGCAAAATCTTGGTGGCAACACCTCTGTTCCTACTTGCACTGCACCTCAAACACAATGTGTTTCAGGCACAGAAAACTCAGTGAAAATTCCACTCCAAATTGCTGGGCTGTAATTAAATGATGAACAATCTAAGTTGGCACAGAGCAATGCAAGGTTTGGCAGAGGGGTTAACACACACACCTGAGATACAGGAGAAAAACTGAATTGAGACACCACTTGTCTTGTTTTCCTGCCCTAAAATGCAAAGTATGTGTGTGTCTGGTTTGATTAAGAGAAAAGAAAAAGGCTCTGCTCTGCTATTCAACAAGGAAATACAACAAGAGCATGAAATGCAAGCAAGTGGTCTGCAAGCAAGTCAGAGAATTTTTCTGATTTTCTACTTTTTTTTCTGTTTTCTGTCCTTTTTTTCTGATTTTTTCTGATTTCCTGCCCTTTATTAAGAGAAACAAACCTTATTAAAAGCACATCTGCAAACCAAAGAGATCATTTTCAACCTGTCAACTCAGAAGCATCAGGAGCATTTTGACTTCTCAGCTTTCCACGGTGGCTCTTGCTTGAGTGAGAAACTTTACCTTTCAGCATTTTTTTTTTGGTGAAAGCAAGCCAGAATTGCTGACATCCTTACAGGACTGCCTGACACTCTGCTGTGGTTTTAACACCTAATAAAGCCACTTTCTGCAACAGCACTGCAGCACAACAGTGAGAAGCCCTGGAGCAAAACAAAGAGTGAGAATCAATAGGAATATTTTCCCATCATTTCATATATTTTTTTCCAGGACTTCAAGCAGTACCTGCTGCTGCCTCTGCCTCCTCATTTGGGCAACCTGAGACATCATGATCTGTCGATCCAGCAGCTCCATCCTCTGCTGCCTCTGGATGTCAACTGTTGCTCCCATCCCCACTCGGCCTTCGCTGGCTGGCTCCGCTGAGGAGAAGATTGGTTCAAGAGTCCAAGAAAAAATCTTTGCCACCCAGTTGGGGACACAAAGGATCCGATGAACTTTTAATATACTGCTATTGTAGCAAATCCCAGAAACCTAGAATCGAAAAAGGAAATGTTAAAAACCCACCCAAAAAAACCCCACCAAAAATCCCTTCAATATTCCAGATTGATTCCTGTACAGCTGGTCTTGCTGTTCTTGAAAGGATTTTTTGGTTGTATCTGCCTCGAGTTCTCAGTCAAGAATCAGAGAAAGAAGAAGGGATTTCTTTACCTCCAACTTCCCCACAGCTAGAGATTATGACTTTAAAAAAAATCAGTGTAGCCCACTGCCTGTGACTCAGAAAGCTGCTTGGGTTTTTTAGCCATTTGCTTCAGATTTCAGCCCAGACCAAGCAACCCTCTCTCCAACAAGTCAAAACTCAAACAAAAACTCCTTTCTAGTAAAAGCTGACCTGAGAAGATGAAGGCTGCCCTTGAGGAAGCTGAAGCAGTGCAAATATTCCTTCAAAAAAACCCCTAAAGGCTTCTGTCCCCACCACCCAAGTCTGTCTTAATAAAAATAAAAGCACCACCAGCTGATTTGAAATCCAGTCTGAGTATGACACAAACTCCACCACTCTGCTCTATGCCACATTTCAGTGTTTGTTGCTATTTATTATTTGTTATCCAACAAGAATCCTGCTATGACAAGAGTGGAATGAACCCCAGAGAGATATGGACCCCAGAAATTCCATATACATTCCCAAACATGCTAAAAAATGATGCTAAAATCAATGTGGAAGCTCCAGATCTGGGCTATTTATTTAGAGATATTTCTTTTATCTCTCTGACATTGCTGCAGATACAAAGGGAGACAGTAAAGGAAAAAGCAACTCTTTGGGAGGGGGATGTTTTTCAGGTTATTTACAAGGTTATTGTTAATTATCTAGTGAGATGAGGCTGAGGAAAAATACACTCTGCTTTGGAAACACTGATTTGCATTTGATTCTGCTTTCACTGCATGACTGCATGAGAAATTTTCAATTACCCTTAACCCCTTCAATCTTTCTGTGCTATGAGGAAGGAGGTAAAAGAACCCCTCTAGATTGCAGGGGTATGAGGAAGGTCACTAGTTTGAGAGTAAGAATTACTGACCCAGGTTGCAAATATGATGTATACATTTAATTTGATGATTTCTTAGATGCTAACTGCACAAGCAGCACCAGAACCTAGAGAGCATCTTACTCCTCTCCCCCTGCATCACTAGGATGTGAAGTCAGGGTCCTTCTTTGATCCCAGGGAATCATCTCCTGGTAAAATACTTCACCCAACATCACAGCAGCATTTCTCCTTCCAGATGTCCCCCCCAGCTGCTGATCTGTGCTCACTCTTATCCCCTGCAGCCCTTTGCTAAGGTCTAAAGTTTTCAACCCTCAATTCTGAAGGGGTTCCAACAGTTACAGAGGCAAAAGCAAGCAAGTGGTGGTAGGAAAATCTACATCCCCTAAGGCATGACCAATGTGGGCACGTGTGTCAGCACAGTAACCACAAACAGAATCATTTTCTTCACTGAGAAAGCAGAGCAAAGAACCAGCAGCAGCTTGTCAGCAGTGGCAGGACTTTGGGACCTGTTTGCCTCAGAAGGGGTGTCCTGCATCACCAAGAGGGAGCTGCAGCAGTAAAAGCATTCTCCTGTTTTTCTAAGCAGAGAACACACAAGCATTTAGGTGGGAAAAGAACCTCAAAACCAAGTCCAACTGGTAATTTAATGCTGCCAAGTCCAGCACTGAACCATGTCCCCAAGTGCCATGTCTTTGAAATCCAGGGATGGTGACTCCACCACTCCCTGGGCAGCCTGTTCCAGGGCTTTACAACCCTTTTGCTGAAGAATTTATTCCTCATATCCCATCTCAACCCCACCTGGCACAACCTGAGGCTGCTTCCTCTTGGGAAAGAAAACACCCACCTTGTTACAACCTCCTTTCAGGTAGTTGGAGAGAGCAAGCTATTCCAGAGCATTGCTTCAGAAGCAAAGGCTTTACAAGGCTCAGATGTGCTGGGCACTGCTAGAATGGAGAGACTCAGGTGGCTCCTACCTGCCTTCCTAGCTTTACTGAGCCCTCTGAAGCAGCATTATCTGCTCAACAGCCAGTGCAGCAGCTGCAGTGGGCTGTCTTCTCTCTTCTTGCTGCTCTTCAACAGCAGACCAGTGTCTTGGCTCCTCCTTGTCCTGCCTCAGAAACTCATTGCATAACCTAAACGTGTTGGACTGCTTTGGTCACAGAGCAGGAAGCTGAAGAAGTCTGACAACAGGGAGCTGACAGAAAAAATCTGCAATAAAGGTGAAGCAACAGGACAAAAACTGTCTGGGACTAGCAAAGAAGAAGTATGTATTCTACACTGAATTGGCAGGAAACTTACTGTGTTCAGAACAATCATCTGAGACTGCAATTCTTCACCAGGAGTGGTGAAGAGCACCAAGTGGACACTGGAAAAGCACCTTGTCACCTCCACATTTGCCACTCCCTTCCTCTCTCTTTACTACTCCAATTGTAAAGCTACTAGATGGAAGAATAAGAAGCTTTCAGTGCTGTGCTCAGTTTTCACACATGTCCAAGAGCTCTGACCTGCTGAGGAAGAGGCACCTATTTGCATATTTCCAACAAACCCAGCCTGGAGGCATTTGTAGTTAAAAGGAGTCTTGTGATTCAGTCTGCTTTAGTGTCACACACTCATCTTAATGTCAAGTATTTCCAAAGAACTTCCTCTTGAGCTGCTTGATATGCAGAACTTGATATATATCATTAAAAAAAAAACACCCCACCAAGCTTTGGCAAAGTGTAAAGTCAATTTTCACACCATTTTTCTTACAAAGGTAATGAATTTCTAGTGTAAGTAAACCAAAGTTGTTTCTTCAATGAAGACAAGATGATCTCATTAGATGCTCAAATTCAGATTAAAGGGGCTATTTTCTCCAGAGTATTTTCATGGAATCATTCAGGCTGGAAAAGCCCCTTGGGATCATCCAGCCATGATCATTTGTAACAGGGGAGAAAAAGAGATTTATTATTCCCAGCATTGTGACAGAGTGTGCAATAAATAAATGGTTGACATTCATAACATGAATTTCATTCCAAATTACAGCACTTAACTATAAAAGGGTAGAGTGCAGATCTCCACTTGCTGCAGAAAAAAAATCAATACTGCAAACACATCATCACTGGTGATGACTTAATTCATTCTGACTGATGCAATATGAAAATGAGTTTTGAAAGCTTTAGTGTGACACAGAGAAAATCTCATTTATTCCTCTGGACTTACATCCATGGAAAACATTCTGGCAACCTGAAATTAGGAAAACCAACTCATTTATGAGAAAGAATACAAAGAAAAAAAATTAAAAGGAAATTTGTGTAAGAATAATAATATATAATGAAAAAAATAGATATATTTGAGCTGGTTTTTTAAGTGTTTATAAACAGGTATACATACAGCTGCTGCCAGCAGGAAAGAGGGAGTTAAAATGCTTTTCCTCTTTGCTTTCCTTTCCTTCCCTCTCTGATGGACACCTGCTCCAAAGGAAGGGCTATGAAAAGAGCCAGAAGAGTCAGAGGAAGGGTAAAGCATTTGGAGGAAATCACAGATCCTAAGGTGGGCAGAGGTTTGGGCTGATCTCCAGGAGAGAGGAACTGTGCTTTGGGAGTTGCACTGTTTTAATCTCTATTTACAGCCAGCCCAAACTGCTGAACAGACCTCACCACTTAACTGCTCCTGTCAATAACCTCCCAGAATATTTTGGAGCAGTCCATGTGAATTCTAAGAGGCCAAAGTACTGACTTTACTGACAATATATGAATATATATGAATATATATTTTGCTCTGAGCTCCCTGTAAATTCAAATTACCAGGTTCTACACAGCAAGGGCATCACTGGGTTTCTTCCAAAGGAGAACCTCACAATGAGCTTCTTCAGAACACTTTCACTGTGTACAAATTAGACACTATTTTGGGCCAAGAAATCAGAGCCTGAGCTCTTAGTTTGTGAGTTTATAACATTTTGAAAGCAGCAGCTTATCAGTGTCTAACAATCTGGAAGATTTAGCACAATCTGTTTTAGCACTGCAGCACTAAGCAGAGCTGGGAAGGAAGAAGATCACACCATCTTTATCTCACTGGTGTGAAGAAAGTGATTTTGCACCTTTACTGCTGTTCTCAGGGTGAGAAATAGCTGGGCCACAGATGTCCCTGGAGAACAGAAAAACATGAAACACCCTCACAGCAAAGCTGCTGTTTGGAATGAAAGCTTGAGGCTTGCTGAAAACAAAACCAAACCAAATAACAAAACCATAGAGCAAATATTTCTATCATTTTCTCAACAGTCTCATTTATAGTTGTGGGTCTAAAGCTGTAAAATTCATTTGAGGGGGTCACAGAGCAGTGGCACCCTGAAAATATTTAGCAGCTCCTTTGTGGTCTGTCAGTTTATCACCAGCCAGCCAGCACTCTACAACTTTGGGGGTTAAAGAAGAAAACTTCTGCTTATTGGCACAAATAAAAACATTATTCAGTAATTTCTAGGGGTTTTTTTAGCTCAAATATACAACAACAGATTATTTTTTAAACAGTAAGACTTACCAATCCACTTAAGGCTAAAATCCAGATGTAGGAACCAGAGGTTAAGAGCTAGAAAAAAAAGAGCAGTGATTGAAAACTTTCATTTCACAAAGCTGATGTCTGCACTAATATATTGCAATATTAAATAGTCTGTGTACTTCTGGTGACAATGTGAGAAATTAAGACATTCAACTCTGGGAAAATTCAGTTTAACATTTAAAAAAAAAGATGTTTAAGTGGAAAAAACACAGAGATCCAACAAATGTTCTGCTTCTACAGAACAATACATTTTCTTTTCATATAGCCTGTTGAGTCCAGCAGGATGTCAGTTGTAGGCTGCACAGAAAACAAGTCTGAAAGTCTGACTGAAGCAGAGGAAGTGACTCAGCAGCAGCAGCAGGAGTTCCAAGCAGGGCAGGCAGTGCCACTGAAACTCCCTGAGAGACAAGAGCATCAACATTAAAGTTCTCACCCAGTGGCTGATTGTAGACATCAAATCACAGAAGTAGGTCAGAGTGAATTTAAAAAGGATCATGGAATATTCAGGGTGGAAAAGCCCCTGGGGATCACCCAGCCCAACATCAGCCCTGCTCTGCACAGTTGGCCCTCAAACCCACAGCCAAACACCCCCAGGGACCCCTGGGCACTCAACCCCCTCCCTGGGCAGCCTGGGCCAGCCTCTGACCACTTTTGTCCCTCCTCCCAGTCTGGATTGCCCTGGAGCAGCTGGATCCAGCCCCTCTGCTTCTGTGAGCAGGGCCCAGCACCAGCCTCTCTGCACTGGCCTGGCAGGGGCTGCAGAGAGTGAGGAGGGCTCCCCTCAGCCTCCTCTTCCTCACACTCCACACTCCCAGCTCCTGCCATCAGCAGATGGATGCTCCATGCAGGGCTGCCCATGGTGTAGAGTGTGTGAGTGATCAGCTGGAGAACTGGACTGCTACTGGTCACTAAACCTGCACAACACTGACTGCATCATGAGAACACCTTCTGACCATGGAAAGAGTGGCTGTGAGATGTGGGCAGAGTTCACACCTGAGAAAAAAAAGGCAAAGGATTTTTCCCTCAGGGAAGATCCAGCCAGCATCCAGGGATCAGCACCAGCAGAGATGCTGTGTATGAAAGCAAAAGTCAAAAGGAGGTGATGGAAAACAGACTGGAATTATTCCAGATGAATAATTGCTGGGCTTGGGAGAGAGGGAAGAAGTCTGGAATGATGAAGAAGATGCTGAAGGTGGATTAAAGGAATCCAAGGGCTGAGCAGCAAAAAGGATGAAGTTCTTACAGAAAATTGGATATTCTGAACCTCACCATTCAATCCAAAATACTCCCTTTTCTACCACAGCTTCACAGAACTCTGCTGCTTCCTGTTGCTAGTGCCTGAGCTATTTTTGAGTCCCCTGAGTATATAAAAATGAGTCTAATTTCTCCTAAGTCTGCATATCTCCTGTTTCACAATTCAGGTTATGATGTGTCCATTCATTTCTAGGTTGCTGGGGGTTTTTTTTTTTGTTGTTATTTTGAACAACTGCTGCATTTCTGCACCAAGTACCTGTGTTTTTCCACTCTTACTTTAACATTAACACTCATATTTTAACATAACACTCCATGACCTTCCTGTGCACCATGTTAAATTGAGTCACATGGTAATGCTTCATATACAAATAGCATTGATTGATGGAAAAATGGAATTCAGACAAAACCTTGATGATTTATTGACAATTTCACCATAGAAAAGCACTGTATTCTACAGTTCAGACAAGGGGAAAATAAACAAAATTAAGAATAGAGGCAAATTAGAAAGGTGACAGATACATCTCTCCCAGCATCAGTTTCTGTTTGCATCCAGCTCATTTTTTGACCAAAAAAATAAAATAAATTGTCTGTTAAATTCTCCTGTGCAAGACAGCCAAGGCAACAGAAGATCAGATCATTTGCCCACCACTTCAGCATGCAGAAAAAAATATCAGCAACCTATGTTTCTCAATATTTTAATTGATGGGATGGTTACAGTGTGGAACCAGAGATGTGGAAGCATCCAAACTGGCAGATGAGCATGCAGAAACACTAATTAGTGCACCAGTAATTGATGTAAAGATGAACAAGCAAATACATACCATACCTGTAAACCCAGGATGTAGACCAGGGTCTTGTTTGTGATGGAGAAGTGGCCTAATACTTGTGCCACCTGCACTCTTGGAATGGAGGAATAAAATGGTACAAACAGTGCAAACACAGGGCCCAAGCTGCAAAAAAAAAAAAAGAAATATTTTTAAATTAAAAGAAGATGAATCTTTTTTCATTAAGATTAAAAGTAGAGGCAATATATCTAGTTAAATAGCATCAAATATAAAATATAGTATCCAGAAAGAAGTCTGCATCAGAACAAAACCTCTGTGAGAAGAGTTTGGCTCCTTCTGTTTGACACCCACCCTCAGATTGCCCTCAGCTTTCATTGTTTATTTCTCTATTTTCTCCTTGACATTTTCCATTCATCTTTCCTGTTGCCTTGAGAATTTTCTAGACATTGTTCATGCCTTGTTTTAGAATCTCCAGAGATTCTAAATTTAGATTTTAGAATCTCCAGCTGGAGATGCTGCTTACCTGCCAGAGAAAACCCAAGCTACTCTATTATCCTGTGAATAATAAAGCTTGTTCCTGATGCTCATGATGACTGGAGGGATTTCTGTTCCTGTATTTCAGTAGACATGCTACTTAAATATTTAAAATTAACATTAAATGGATATTAAAGCATTTTAACATTAGCAAAGATATGCACCAAAATAAATAAAGGAAAAAAAATGGTTCTAAAATGTATGAACCAACATGTAGAAAGCTGCATGTTACTTCTGCAAAAATATCTGCTGTTGTCAATGGAAGTTCTGTGGGATGAAATTTGCAGAAATAACCTGTTGTTTTATTCAGAATGACTCACTGCACTTACTAACTGTGGTGGTGTACTTTTCTTCATGGAAGTTCTGCATAAAAGCATTCTCCTGACAAATTCAGAACCACAGATTTTTGGGGAGGGACACGATGAAAAAGATCAGTTACAAAGGCAGCTACAGATTATATGGAGCATGAAAACAGGGTGCTTTTAATTCAAATTACTTCAGTGCTCTGCCACAGTACACTTCATTTTAAACAAGTCAAACATTCTCCAGAACAGGTAATTTTCCAAACAATTTCCAGAACAGGTATGCTGTGTATATTTTTTTTCATTTTTAGTTTTTAAAGGAATATTTTATGATTTAATAATATTTAATATATGTTTAGCATGCTGCAGAAAACATATGAAGGCACAAGGGAACACTGAGGGATTTAGATGATAGTTTTGTTGAGAAGTTAGAGTTCAACAGCTGTATTGCCATTTTTAGTGCCCCAATTCATCTCAGCTTGGGTGTTCAGCTTCTTCTTCATCTGGATTAGCCTAATGCATCTTATTTGGCCTCTGCAGACTTGCTGTGACTCACTGGTGAGCAACCATTTACTGTTCCTCTTACTCGAGTCACTTGGGAAATAATGTTTGTTCACACAAGTAAGACAGGATTCAGCTACAGGTCAGTTCTGGACACCTAACCTGTCTCCCAGAGAACAAAAGAAGTTGGTTTTCCAAGGAAAAGCAGTTTTTCTGTTAAGAAACAGGCTGGCTGGATTCATTTCTGGTTGATCCATAAGCACCCTGTGCAATTCAGAAGGAATTTCTTACCTTGAAGTAACTGCTCTCTAAATTTGGAATTGTAATAACAGAAAACAAGTAGCTAGAGGATCTACAGAGTGAGAGAATGCAATTTATATCATTTAGCTGAAGCAATTAGCATGGCATTTGGTAGCTAATGCAGCAGAGAGTACAATCTAATAATGGATCTTAACCAAAGGAAGGTAATATTTTATCAGATCAGAGCAGGAAACACATACTGACATTATAATGGTAAGATTATTTAGAAATAAATATTTCCTTTCATATGAAGCTGTGGTACTAACTCCAGTCCTTGAGCACAGAGTGCTCCATGCCTGTAGATCTCCAAATTTCCCATTTTCACTACAATATTTTTGCTGCTGAACAGGGAACCACGTTGCAGGGTTTATTTAGTGTACATATGAAGCCAGTCCTCTGTGGAGTTTCCCTTCAATTATCTCTATTTAAAGAACCACTATCTACCCTGTGATGAATCAAAATATTTTTTTTAATTAAAAAAAAAAAAGGAAAATACCCAGAATAAGACCAGAAAGTTCTCTCAAAGTCTGAATCTGGTCTTAGAAGATAAATGTCCCATAAAAATTGAGGAGCTGAATGCCCTAGATTAAGCCCTAACTAAAAATCAAGCCATGTGTGCACTGGAAGAAAAATCAGCATGTAGGCACAAAAGTAGCTCACAAGGCTTTATTTTGCTACAGCAAAACCATAAGACAAGGTACATTCAGTAAATTGTATTTTTTGTCATCAGCTCTCCATTGGCCTTGGGCTTTCTGAGATGGTCACGTTAGACAAAAAACCTTGTTCACACTGACCAAAAATCTTCTCTCTGCACACCTCCAACACTGCAACGTCAGCAAAAAATCAGCCCTGAGGTTTCCAAAAGGACATTCCACCCACTGCAGGGCTTGGACCTGCCCAGAACAGCATCCTGGGGCCTACTCACTGCTCCCCCCTCAGCAGGCCTCGACACCAGGCCTCTGAACACAACTAGGCCTTGGCATCATCAGCTACCACCAGGGCTTTGGGGGGGAAATCCCAGCTCACTCTCAACCTCTCAAGCAAATGACAGGATTTTCCAGCTATCTCTGATCTACAAAACCTCTAAATACACAGTTTAACTCTTAAATCAATGTGTTGGGTTTTTTTTACCAAGATACAAGGTTGTTTTGGGAATAGGTTACTTTGCCATTGGACATTTGCTATCCCCCAGCCACCCATTCTCATCATTTGAGGGGAGTCAGATCTGTGTTTTAAATATTTTTTATCTTGAAGTATTTAACTTGTGTATTCTTATTATTATTCTATTACTATCCCTGCTCCAAATGCAATAATTGTCTGACAAAGACACACATCCCCATTAGTCTAAATCAGGAGAGTTCTTCAGTTCCCACATGTATTTTCAAAGGGCTTTTCTGTTAAAGCCTCATCATTGTGATACCAAAGCAGTGCTGGGAAGGTACAGGGGCTGTCAGAAATCTTGTTTTTACACAGCATCTCACTATGCCTCACTTTCTGAGGGGCTTTTTTTGGTGCTGCATCACATTTGATCAGTAAGAAGCAGTTTTAAAGCACGTGCTGATCATAGAGCTCCTTGCTACTAACTACATTTAAATTGTTTTTAAATGCTAATGGTATATAATCTAATTATTTTTTTTCACTCAGGGGTTTTAGTTGGTCAATAATTAGTCAAGTAAACCTCTGGGTAAATCCCCTTCTGTGAAGTCAGTAATGTGTAAGTTGAGGGAGGAGGTGGGAGGGATGTTTCTGATTACGTTCTTTGAACAGACTAATAGTAAAAGGATTAAAAATAGATGCTTTCACATCCCATAAAGCAGGCAGCAGCAAATCAAGGCCAGCATACAAACAAGGGTTTTTTGAAGCACATGAAAAAAAAAAAAACCAGAACACACTACCCCTCCCACAAAGGAGACTCACGTAATCACTCTTGAAAACAATGTGCAAGGATAAACTTTCACAGTCCAGCCATCCTGCTAATGCCCTGAACTGCTCAGAGGATCCAAGAAGACAGAGAAATGTAAGTACAGAAAAGAATTCACTTTCAAATGCTTTTTTTTTCACTGCACAACAATTCTAGAACGATTATTTATTTTTTTAATTGCATTACACTGAATATTTTCATACGGTAGGAAGGAGAAATGATCTGTGGATGGGGCAGACAATTTTTAGGAAGAAATTCTGTGGTATTTTATGCTCACATATGCTGCCAGATAACTTTTATTTAAAGGATCCATAGACCCACAGCATCAAGAAGTTATTTCAAGTCTTTGCTTCTAAAACAGCCTTCCTACAACTGCAGGGAAATATTTGATGAGCTTAGACCAATTTTTTACCAACATTAATTGCAATTCTGCTATTGTAGAAATAACTGCCATTAGTAGTAAGGGAAGCACTGCAGTTTTAAACCTTCCATCATACTTTAATAGAAGGAAAGAGGCTTAAAATACATCATATTTTTGTTGTGAATGCATAGCTTGCTCTACCACATGTGCTCCTTGCCTAAGAAGCAGGTTTTACTATCAGCTCACACCCTCTTCTCATGGCCAAATATTGCAAACTAATATTTTAAGAATTCAAAGTGTTTTGAGCTAATTCCTTTTACCTTCTGACATGCAAGTCTTTCTAAACTTTTAGAAGGAATTCTTTTCCTAAATCACCATCACCAAACACCTTTCTTCTTAATGATCTTAAAGGAGTATTATAAGTGATATTTTAATCAAAAAGTGAAAAAGAATTTATTTTTCCTGATAATTACCAGCAAAAGCTATGCCAAGTGTCAGAACAAATGTTATTTATGGTTAAAAAGGATGCTTTTTTATTATTATACTGGCAAAATAGGTGATCTTGGACTAGATGATCTTTCTAGGTCCCTTCCAACTCCTAATATTCTGTGATTCTATGAAAATAAGACAGTCTGTTCAATAGACAATAACTCAACTATTATTTATCTTAAAAAACAGAATGGCTTTGAGCAGAGAAAACAAGTTTTCTAACATTTTCAGAGCTCCTTCTGAAGAGAGGAGGGAAATGAAATCTTACCTGGCAATTAGAGCTCAAATCTCATGCCTCTGTGTTTGAAAGATTGAGGAGCACGTACACATGGAATGAAAAACAACTTTACACTAGAATTCTGAATTTGGAATCCAGAAAATGAGAAAGACTCTGCATGTAGAGGTTCCATATCACCCAGAAAAAAAAAAATAATCATGCCCACACATATTTTCTAGCCCTAAAATAGAAATTGATGCTTGACCCCTTTTCTCTTCTGCGTGCAGGAATGTAACTGTCAGTGGCTCTGGGGTTTCTTTGGGTTAGTTGCTGTATTTTCAGCTCTCTTTTTGAAGGAGAAGGTTCATCATCTAAGAACCAGCACCTCTGCAGAGATGACTTCTGACATGGTTCTCACCCTGTTCAGAGGACAGATCACATTTGGAAAGAGAGATCCAGCAGATAAGAGTGAGACAAGTACACAGCAAATGACTTCCACTTTTTCTTCAACCACTTGGGCAGCTTTCAACTCAGCTTCTTTATTTCCACTGCACACTGCAGCTTCTAGTAGTTTTGAGCACTAAATACTTGCCAGACAAGTCTACAGCAATAGATAAAAGCAGGACCATGAAGATCTAGTGGTGTGTGAAGCACTTAAAGAACATTATCACTCCTCACAGTCATAATGAGACCATTTCACTCATGAAATGCATACTCGTGGCTTACTGATTTGCCTTTTGGAGTCCAACAAAGGAAGCAGAATCAGCAGTAGCTTGGAAACTATCTCACCAAACTGATCAGGGGGTTGCAATCAGGGGATTTTCAGGTCATCAACCCTAATCACTGTCATGTAGGACAAAAATCTCAACAGTTTTGGGGGGGGAAAAATGGTAAATGAAGATAAAGCACTAGAAGTGTTAGAAAGAAACAGGAAGCCTCAGGGCACGCCTGGCTCTTGCCTCAGCTCCCATTAAATCACGTGTGTATGAACAGGAGTGTGGACAGTAGATCAAGAGAGGTCACTGTCCCCCTCTCCTCTGCCCTGCTCAGCTGCATCTGCAGTGTGGTGTCCAGTTCTGGGCTCCCCACTTCAGGAGAGGCTGGGAAATAAGTGGAGACTGGACCAGGCTGCCCAGGGGGGTTGTGGAGTCTCCTGCTCTGGAGACATTCCAGACCCCCCTGGATCTGTTCCTGGGTGCCCTGCTCTAGGTGCCCCTGCTCTCCAGGGGGGTTGCACTGGATGATCTTTCCAGGTCCCTTCCAACCTGGCATTCTATGAGTCTCAGTTTGGTTTTCTTTTCCTTTTTAATTGAATATATCCAGTAATACTGCACCTGGACACCACAGTCACTGCTCAAAACTTCCCTACACACCCACAGACAGAGAAAATATGGATACCCATCTATCAGTACCACTGTTTAGATACAGAACTGTTATCACATTTCTTAGCTCGTGCTTCCTTATGTATGTTGAAGAAATGAATTTACCTAAATGTCAAGGAAGAGATAAGTTGAAGTCACGTGGAGAATGTGAGCTCTTAATCAGCAGCACGTAAATAAGAGAAACAAAAGATGTCACTGACTGTTCTGCAGGTGCCCACACAAACCCACACCAGCCTGTTTCACTTAGGTAGAGTCATCCCACGAGCTTCTATAAGGGAAAAGATGATCCAGAAGGAGCAGATACCTCAGCTATCCTCAGGGTAATAACTGCTGCATGAATCAATCACCAAACACACACCAAGATGCTGGGAATGATGAATTAATTCACTAATATCTCATTAAAGACACTGTTTAAGCTGCACTACAGCCGGAATTGGTATTTACCAGTTTATTTCCCTTATTCAAAGCACAGAAATCCCACTTTGGATTTGACTTCCAGCCCTGAATGGAGTATTCCCAGCTCCTGACACACACTAGATCCTTCAGGGGTACCTAAAAGTCAGAACATTGTTCAGTTATCAGTCAGAAATCACTCACCTGCCTTTCCCACTGCAGGGAAGGGATTCTGACTGATAGATGTACTATATATATATATATATAAAATATACTTAATATACTATGTGGATGCTAAATTTCTTCCCTAAACATAACTGATTTATATATTTTAATACACATCATCCACTAGCTGCAGGTTTGCTGTTTCCAGACAACCCCTGCTAACCTATCCTGGCTTATAACACATAATAATAATGTTATTATACATCATTATAATAACATATCTTGTATATTAACTGTGAATAATGTACATGTATGTTGTATATTAACTGTGAATAACCTGAAATAAGTAGGACAATCACCTCAAAGCATGAAAGAAGAGAATGACCTCAATGTTTTCACAAGTTAAAAGGATAAAGAATACTGGATTAAATTAACCTGGATATTTGAATTACCAGATGGACTTAGAAGAGTTTTTACCTCCAGCCAGTACTCAGCATTTAAGCAGCAGGAACCTTGGTCTGTGCTGCTTTAATCCATCAGCTAACATTTAGCTAACTTAGCTAAGATCTGTTCCAGAAAGCCTAAAAGCAATAAATAAAAATCAGTACATGTTTTCTAATGATCATATTGAATTTTCATGATGTGTAATTCAGTTTTTAATGCTGTTTCATCTCAGTTTTTTGCAATCTGGCTTTTTTGCAACAAAGGCTGACCGTTGCTGGGCCTGTTTATCTGAGTTTATTACAAAATCTTCCTTTTTGTGTTTTCTCCAGGTCTACTGAGCTTCCTGCATCAACAGTGGCTCCAGACATGGACCCTTTCACAGCTCCTGACACCAACACTTCCACCTGTGACCTGTATGAGCACAAAGACACGGCACGGATCCTGCTGCCAGTCTTCTACAGTGCCATCCTGATCCTGGGGGTGCTGGGCAACACCATTGCCCTCACTGTCATCTTCAAGAACAGGAAGAAGATCAACTCCACCACCCTCTACTCCACCAACCTCGTCTTCTCCGACCTCCTCTTCTGCCTGGCCTTGCCCACCAGGATAACCTACTATGCCAAAGGTTTTCACTGGCCCTTTGGGGAGGTGCTGTGTCGAATAACTGCCCTCCTGTTCTACATCAACACCTATGCAGGTGTGAACTTCATGACCTGCTTGAGCATCGACAGGTTCTTCGCCGTGGTCCACCCCTTCCGCTATAAGATCCGGAGGATGAAGTATGCCAAAGGCATCTGTGTCTTCATCTGGTTCCTGGTGTTCAGCCAAACCTTCCCCCTGCTCATACAGCCCATGGCCCACCAGGAGCAGGAAAGGACTACGTGCATGGAGTACCCCAACTTTGAGAAAATAGCACACCTCCCACTGATTCTCCTCGCTGCCTGTTTGGTTGGGTACCTCATTCCCCTGGGGATCATCCTCTTCTGTTACTCCCAGATCAGCTGCAAGCTTTTGCAAACGGCCAAGGAGAACCCCCTGACTGAAAAATCAGGGATAAACAAGAAAGCCATCAACACCATCATCTTTGTCATCATAGTGTTCATCATCTGCTTCACCCCCTACCACGTTGCCATCATCCAGCACATGATTAAGAAGCTTCAGAACGAGCCCCCGTGCTCTGAAAAGAACATTTTCCAGAAGTCTCTCCATTATACTGTGTTCCTGATGAATTTTAACTGCTGCCTGGATCCTTTCATCTATTTCTTTGCCTGCAAAGGGTACAAGAGAACTGTGATGAAAATACTGAGGAGACAAGTGAGCGTGTCCATCTCCAGTGCTGCCAGGTCACACCACGAAGAGAGCTCCCGTGATGTGGGAGAAACACAAATGATGGTACTTGCCAAATCCTCCAATGGGAAGCTACCTGAGAAATAAAGTCTGGAGTACATCACAGTAAAGCCAGCTTAAAAAAAGCCAGGGTCCACAGCAAAGTCAGCTTAAAAAGCCAGGGTCCACAGCAAAACACTCTCAGTGCTCCCTGTGCATCAGCTTCAGTAAGATTCTGTTTCTCAGCACGTCAGGAAACCAAGGAGTGGTGCTGGGCTGCAAAAGAAATTGCCACAGGACAGCAGGGAAAACTTGGCATTAAAATTTCCTAGTTTTCTGACTGATCTCATTCTTTTTTTTTTTCCAGGAAATAAGCACTGTTGTGAGTGTTCACATTCCATGCTGCACACATGGACCATGAATGTCTCACTGGACAGTTGACTTAGAGAATACTGTCAAATGTAATAGATAACAAATGGTTTGGTTCTCCCCAGCACTGAGCATCTCCTGTATCTTCAATCATCTTTGCAAGGTGTATTATTATTACCTCTTCCCTCCTTTTCCCAATGGAGAACTTTTGTTTCTAGTTTGTATTGTAAAAAGTCTCTATTCCAGTTGTACATAAATTATTTATAAACACAAAAAAAACCCAAGTTGAAGCAAGAGACTGTGATATGAAACCTGCACCATTTCAGTTAGAAGAGCAGTGATGCAGAACTTCTGGAGAAGTCAAGACATGGACACAGGACAAACATTTTAGGACCAGAAATAAATGTTCACAGTTGAAGTCAGCAAATGGTAGATGAATGGGTTAATTCTGATGGTGTGAGATGGTGACCTCTTTTGAAGCACTGTTTACCTCAGAGATCAATAAATGAGTAAGGGTTGTCTGGGAAAGAACAAGACAAGAGGCCCTGGGAGTCAGTTGGAGCACAAGAGGTTGAGGGAAACCCCAGGAGAAACTTGTTCCCAGTGAGGGTGGCAGAGCCTGGCAGGGGCTGCCCAGGGAGGTTGTGGAGTCTCCTGCTCTGGAGACATCCCAGACCCCCCTGGATCTGTTCCTGGGTGCCCTGCTCTAGGTGCCCCTGCTCTCCAGGGGGGTTGCACTGGATGATCTTTGCAGGTCCCTTCCAGCCCCTGACATTGTATTTCTGTGCCCACCCTGCTGGAATCCACTCAGTAGCAGCTGAGTACCCAGGATGGAAGGTTCCTGCTGCCAAGCTCTTCTGGAAGTGTCTTTTTCCTCCCCTACTTCAGTCATGGCCTCCCTGCCTCTCCTTTGGTCTTCTATCTTATTAACATGTCTTCAAACATCAGCAAAGCCTGGTGACTGTGCTGGGAGGTTGTGCTGCCAAAGGAAAACCAAAGACTGATCATTCCCAGCCAAAGCTATGCCAAGTGTCAGAGTAAATGCTGTCTGCTGGAGCTGCATCTCCCTGGCACTGAGGTTGCACTGGAAGCATCTCCTTCCTCACCTGCCTTCAAGCATGGAAGGCTGAGATCTCAAACATTACATTTTCCTTTTTATGGGTAAGAAAATGCACAAGATACATTTTGTACCACTGAGATTGTCAAACTTGAGTTCCTAGTTACAAAAGACACTATGCAACTGCAGGAAAATAGGGGTAAAAGAATAACTGCTAACAAAAGTCCTAATGAATTCTGTATGCTAGAGCAGTTCTGTGCTTGTCAGCTTTTCCCATAAACCATTCTTAAATACTATTTAAGAATTAGTTTCTATTGGAGTAAGGAAATGATAACCTGAGAAGACCACAGATCACTCATGAATACCTAGAAGCTGTAGAAATAAAATGTATTATTAACATCAGTTCCCAGTGCTAGCTCATTTTATTGTCTTTTTTCTTTTAATTTGGGTGTTTCATCTCGCTGTGATCATAAAAAAGGCATGAAATCTTTTCTATTTCTCTGTAAAATGTCACTCAACTATGTATTACAATACCCCCTTTCTACAGGAAGGGCTGGGAAATGGTCTTGGTTTAAGCTGTGCCACAAAATGAGCACAACCAGGCTGCACCCCTCATCTGAAGATAGAGGGATTGCCATTTGTGTAGTAAATGCTCAGACTATTTCCTCTATTCTTTTTTCCCCCTCAGAATACTCTAGGCTTCCTGTAATGTTCAACTTTGAACTTCCTGAGGCAATGTCTCATTTTTTTTGCACATGATAGTTCTCCATCAATTTTTTTTCCATCAGCCTGTCTGGTCCCTTGTTGAATTCAGAGAAAATAGTTGTTTTTTTCCTGCAGCATCTTGCAGTCAGATGTTCCACAGACTAACTATTCATGGTGTCTGAAACCAGTTTCTTTTAAGACATCTGTCAGTTTCATTTGAAGCCTCCTGCTGCTTGTACTGGAAATGAGTGGACAGAGTGACTCCTTATTTACCCTCTGCACACTACTTGTGATTTGACAGATCTGCATCAAATGGGCTCCTAGGAACTTCATGAAGTTCAGCAGGTCAGATGTGAAGGGAAATGATCCCTTCCATTCTGTACCTGTGAGGTAAAAGCTGCAAGCTGCAGGGGGTTGGGCTCCAAGACCTCCAGGGTCCCTTCCAACCCCTGACACCCTGGGATGTTATCACTGTCTTCAACACCTCAGAGGGGTACAACACCCAAGGAACAGCCACAAGGAACAATTAAACATTCCAAAAGTTGACAGCCCCCAGACCTGATGAAATTGGCAGTGCCAGGGTTGGCCAACATGATTTCCAGAGGCTCCTTTCAACCTGCACCCTTTTACACCTAACAGATGGGATCCAAACCTGAAGTCAGACAAGAAAACAACATGAAACTCAGTGGCTTTGCAGTAGGAAACTGGCCTCTATCTAAGCTCTTATCAAACTGCTGTCATTAGCATCCTCCTAAAATAAAGAAAGGTCAACACATGGCCTAGATTTCTTTCCAAAAAGCTGCCTTCATTTTTCCTTGGTGCAAAAATACAGTTTCTCCTCTTCCTCTTTTCTTTTCCCCACTCGTGCCAGATGTTGTGCAAAGGGCTAAGCTAAAAAAGCAAGTTTTGCACCTGTCCTGAAGGCAGCAACATTTGTGGTTATCCCATCCCCTCCAGAAAAATAGACATTGCCATATATCATGCACAAGGAGAGCTCTGTTCCTCCCTCTAAGAAGCTAGACTTAGCAGTTTCATCCTTCCTGTGGCAAGTAGCTTTTGAGGGAAGTTGTGGTTAGTGAACAGAAGGCACTGTGAGGCAGCCTACTTTAAATATAGAGATGCTGAAAACTGATTATTCTCTACTTACTAGCCTACAAAGCAGCAGGCTGCTGCTGCTCAGGGCTTGAGAAGCTGATGAAACCTTCATATCACAACTTGTGAGCATGGAAAGTTCCAGCAGTATATAATTATATATAATATATAAATATATAATACTATATATATATATTTCTCTTTAATGACCTGGAAGAAAGTGCCTCAGTTCTGTGAGGAGGAAAAGAAAAATAATAAAAATAAATCCAAATCAATTAAAAAAGCTTTTTTTGGCAGGGATAGCAATAAATAGTACCACAGTGTATTTAAACACAGATGAAATGTTGTTGTCATATGGCCTAGATGTCTTCAAAACTTGGNATTATCTAATATAGATTTATAAACATGTATGTACATGATATATTTATTTATAATATATAAATATATTTTCATAGGACAGGCTGTTCTACTGCTTCAGCAGTAGTATTTAGCAGTAGTATTTAGGTTTAAATATTCATCTTATTCTCATTGTTTTGCTTACTTCACATTAATGCAAAATTAAAATGCTTCTCAAAATTGGTTTTTTTGTAAAAGAAACCATTCACACCTCCTTTTGATTCTTGTACTCTTTCCAAAGAGAACTCTTACTGGCAGGAAATTCTTTAGCTTGATCCTGACAAACCAGAAAAGCTGCAGCAGAGAAGTGATTTCTTTGCAAAAAAAAGACTTCCCCATAAGACCACCATAATAACTCTTTTTCACAACTACAGACCAAGGTGTCTGAAGCCAAGTGATGACTAAACAAAATGAGAGTGTTTGGCAAGCATAAAATAAAAGCAAAGAGGAATTTTAAAGAAGAAAACAATACCAAAAAGTATTTGGTATTGTATAATATATATATATATATAAATAA
>VYZU01085914.1:32646-62470 GCA_013401355.1 Ceyx cyanopectus
ATTATACTTCTGCAAAGTCCTTTAACTTTGAAAAATAATTATTCATTTTCAAATGAAAATATACCTGGAGATTGTTTTCCTTCCAATCAAGGAAGAGGGGGCACCACCACAGCAAAACAATCTGCAAACAATAGCTGAAATTCTCATTAGTATAGAATTGTTTGGCACAGGCATCTACAATTAGATGCAGGATTTCCTTTTCAATTCCAGAGGGATTTCCACATCCCTGTCTTCCTTTACTATGGCTGAACATGAGGAACAAACAAGGTGTTCCTACTTCCTGAAAGAGGAAGAAAAGAGGGAAAAAAAACCCCCAAGCTGCCAGTAAAGGCAGAAGGAAAAGTTGATTTTCTTGATCATCCCCATGCAGACTGAAAATAACCTTCAGCTAAAAAAGAGGATCTTATTCCTCCATAGGAAAGAAGGTATTGTTCATGTTCACTAAATAATTCAATTATACAACTTTTAGAATATAAACACCCACTCTTTCAGAAAAAAAAAAATGAAGTGCTGTGGTCAGAAAAGTGTAGCTATTGTTATTTTGATAAAGATCAGGTGAATAAAACCCACCAAAAGCAGCAGATGAGTGGCTTTAAAAACACAGGGTTGCTTAAGTTGTATTTTTAGTTTTTAGCCTAGTGTTATACAAGAAAGCCAGAAGAAGGATAAATGTTGCCTCCAGCCCTTCTCCTCCTTTCCCTTCCTGGAAATTCTTCATTTTTCCAGGGTCAATACAGACTAGACATCATCAGGAAGCCTTTGCTCACAACTTCTCAGAATTGCACCTTATTATTCAGTAGAAATGCAAGAGGGAGACCCGGAATGATCAAAGTTTCCACAGCAAGTGGTACCTCCCTTCCATGGGGGGAGCCAAAGTGGTTTTCACTCTTCAGAAGAAGAAGTGTTGCTGCCCAAGTGGCTCAGCAGTGCAGGTGGAGAAAGGCATGACCCCACTAAACCTGGTTTCTGCTGGTGCTCTGCTAGCTACAGATCCATAGATGGCAGCATTGATGCAGGAATCCACCTCCACCGACCTTGGTAAGGACATCCCTGCACCACCAGCCAGCTTTGCAGTGACACCAAGGCAGGCAGAGTGGGGCTGGAAAAGGCCCTGGGGGGTGGAGGGGCTGGAGCCAGTGCAGAGGAGGCCACGGGGCTGGGGAAGGGGCTGCTCCATTCAGCCCTGCACAAACACACAGCATTTACTCACAGGTTGAGGAGTGGGAGAGGAGGGAAACTCTGCCATGACCCAGCCTCTGTGGCCATGTGGCAAAACTGGAGACAACTGCAGTCTTCCTGCCATGACAACTTCTGACCAGCAGTCTAAACCTTCACTACAGCAAAACACAACGTGGGAATCAAAATATGAAGTAAAATTTCATCAGGGTTGAGAAAAGTAACCCAAAAGTGCCTGTGAACTCACCCCCAGCAGCAAGCCAGTGAAGGGAGGCACGTGGGAGAGCTGCTGGTGCACTGGGCTGTGCAAGAAGCTTCACTTCTTTCTTTCCAACAGCTGCAGAAGATGGAAAGTTCAGAGGATGGAGAGCACAAGCTCAAGCCTGCAACCTCCCAAACTGCAGCTGAGGGTGATCCTTCTGTGCTTAGCTTTCAACTACTCCAAATCCACATAAGACAACTAAAATTACCTTATTTATCCCTCAAACTACAGAACAGCAAAGGGAAAAGACCCTGGAGGGAAGTGAGCATTTATTTCTGTAAAAGTTGGAGCAGTGAAGTACTCACTTGTCTGAGAATCCAAGGCAAGCCACTCATCTCTAGCTGATAAAACAGCACAGGAGAGGAAAAACCAAAGTAGAGGCAGGTGCTTCCTCCAACAGGAACCACAGTGGCAGGGGAATGCAGCCCAGCAGAGCTGCCCACCTTCTGCAAACCACAGCCACTGCAACTTGCCACTTGGGTGGAATTGCCCAAATCTTCCTCCCTCTGCAGCTGCAGCCAGGCTGAGCACCTAGGCAACAATGAGCACACACTTGCTGGTCCTGAAAACACCTCTTTCCAGTGACCTCCACACTTCTGCACATTAGTTTTTCCCCCAAAATAAATTAGTCTTGCCTGGGAGAGCTCCAGAGCCTGGTTATTCTCTTCCAGGAGCCACAGACTCTTTAAAAATACATATGACTGCCCTGGTTTTGGCTGGGATAGAGATAATTTTTCTTCTTAGAATGTCAGGATATTTCAAGGAGCTTTCACTGAACTTGAAAACAGTAGGAGTGACTCATCCAACTGAAGCATGCCCCAGAGTTATTTTGCTCATCATAAAATGAAATGCTGTCAGCACTGGTTGATATATTCATAATATTAAGCATTTTTTAGGTTTATATTTCCAGTGGATGGCCCGAGTAGGATTTGCAGCTCATTGCAGTTCAAGTCTTTGCAATGACCACCAAAAAGAAAACTAAGTTTGGTGTTGGCTCATTGAAACAGCAAAGTATTTCAAGATATTATTAATGTACACACTGAAATCCATCCTTGGGTCCCTCCTTGGGATTCCTTCACCCATTTTAGACAAAGAAAAACCAGAAGCACTGCTGTTGTGTTAGAAAAAGAATGCAAGTATAGAAGTGAACCAGACTTCTCATTGCAAGAGGCAAGTTGCTGTCAGTTTCAGACTGACTACAACAGAAATCAAAAGGGGATTTTCAGAAAACCAGCCTGTGCTCTGCAAAAATATATATATTTACCTTCTGCTTATTAGAAACTCCTGCCATAACCAAGATGCATGTGCTTGCAGATACCTCTGCAAGTGACCATTAACCAAAAAAGGTGCTTTTGTCAGACCACCAGCATTTAAAGATGTATTTTTAACAGACACATGGTCCAGTTTGACCACCTTGGAGAGGTCAGAAGAGTCTGCCTGGTGCAAGGCACTCAAAATACCATGTGAAATATGAACTTGTAGATGTGGCCAATAGAAGGGCTCCCAAGGCTGTAGCTTACATCAGTTTCCTGCCTGAGAAGCAGAGCTATTTTAGCCCAGTGAGGCTGAGCAGAGAAGAGGAAGTCTCCAGCTGCTACAGACATGGGGCTGTGAGAAGAGCATCTCTGAAGAGACTCTGGAGGGCTGGAAAGGTGAGTGACAATCCCTGGGGCTGTGCTAGCAAAGTAATCTGGATGCTCGTGGCTGATGCTCAAACTTCCTTCTTCAGAAGCTGAACAGGGGCAGAAATTCTAGAACTAATCAAAAGAGATTTTCTCCTTTAATACAATTTTTACATTATCAGCAGAGCTCTGTAAACAACACTGAAAGCAAAATGATTGCAATTGGAAAAGCATATTCCTAAAAATTACTGGTGTTGGGGATTTTAACAATATATTTGAATATATCAGTGCTTTTAAATTATTAATTTATTTTTTTTTTAATTAAGAGAAATATCTAATTATAGATCCTAAAGATCCCTTATGACCCAAACCATTTTATAACACTGCCAGGCATGTCAACCCATGATGATTGGAAACTCTCTTCAACAATTAAACCCCAAACCTCTTGTTGTTACAGCAGGCTCATTCTTTGATGTATCTTGAAAAGGCCATAAGTTGAAATAATCAGCAAACAAGCCATGGAACCACGTGTTCTCCTGCTAGAAGTTCATGCCAGAGTCAGCTTCCTCTCTTTTATTTTGGAAATAAAAAATACCAGAAACTGAAAGTCCAAAGGAAAGCAAAAGCAAACCCCATGCTGTTTATTAACATTCATCTCTAAAAAAGGGGCTGCTTCTATTTACAAAAGTGGAAGGCTAGGGATTTGTATGCTTAAAAAAAAATTAAATTATATATAGATCTGTAAAGTGGAAAATTGTAAGGAAATCAGAAGTCCAAATTTCTGGTTTCAAGGGAGAAACTAACCTAAAGAAAGATTTAATAGGTCATACTCCAGTTAGTTACTCTTCTCAAAAGCATTTACCAGTGTCAAACCAGGATGCTAAATTAATGAACACTGGTTAAATCCCCTGTGTATTCTTACACCACTGAAAAATGCACCTGGTAGCACTCCAGAAACCAAACAAGCAGCAACAATAAGGGGGGTTTTAATGCATTTTGGAGATAAAAACCACTCTTCAGCTCTTGAGAACAAGTTTGGTGCCTAACTGATGCTGTCAAAGTTGCCTGGCTGGCTGTCACAAGTGGGAAGAGCAGATCAACAACTGACTTTCCTCCTCCTCCTCCTCACAAAGCTGCTTGCTGCAGGACTGGGTGAAAGGCCACATGAAGAACCCTCCCATGCCAGGTCACTAAGCTGTGAGCACAGCAAGAGCCAGGGAAGTGAGGGGAGGTGCATGTTGCCCCTGGAAAAGCACCAGGTAGCATCTGCCACCCTCAAATGGCTCCCAAGTTCATCTCATGGATATGTCAGGCAGTTGGTTCTGATGCCCAGTTCCTAAGGAACTTTTGGGCCAGGGGTCCAGGGGGCTGCTGGTCAGTTCACTCACTATAACTTCATTTTGTGTGTGGTTTCATTCCTATTCTTGTCACTTTGTTACATCACCTGTTGCATAGTTGTATTAGAATCTTCTTCTCTCAAACCCCAGGGGTTTGTACTTTCCTCCCTCCATCCTGTTCAGACATGGTCTGATCCTTGAGCAAGCTCTGCATGGTGCTCAGCTCCCAGCTGGGGCTAAATAACATTCCCATTTTCTCTGCTTTTAGGGGATTTATGGGGTGCAACAACTACTCCTAAACCCAGTTAAAAGATGATACCTGGAAATCACCACCCTGAAGAGTACAGGGTTGCATCCCTGGTCTTCTACAGCTTTGTATTCACAGTGGGACTGCTGGTGAATGCCACTGCACTGTGGGTTTTCAGCTGCACTACCAAGAAAAGAACCACTATAACTGTATACATGATGAACGTGGCATTACTTGACATCATTTTTATCTTTTCCTTGCCTTTTCGGATCATCTACCACGGGAAAGAAACGTGGCCCTTTGGGGAGCTGTTCTGTGGGATCATCAGTGCCCTGACCATCTTTTACCCAGCCATTGCCCTGTGGCTGCTCACTTTCATCAGCGTGGACAGGTTTATGGCTATTGTCCAGCCCAAACACGTCAAAGAACTGAAAAACACAAAGAAAGCTGTGCTGGCTTGCACTGCAATCTGGGTGATGACCCTTGCAACAACATCCCCCCTGCTGTTTTTACAGTCTGACCCAGACAAAACCAGCAATGTCACCACCTGCATCAAAATGCTGGATATCATCCACTTGAAGGAAATAAACACACTCAACTTCTCTCGCTTGATTTTTTTCTTCTTGATCCCCCTGCTGATCATGCTGGGGTGCTACCTGGTGATTATTTACCATTTCATCCAAGGCAAGACCTCCAAGCTGAAGCCAAAAGCCAAGGAGAGATCCATCAGAATCATCATGACTCTGATCGCTCAGGTCCTCGTCTGCTTCGTACCCTTCCACATCTGCTTTGCCTTCCTGATGCTGCAGGATGAGGATCAATCCTACAACCCCTGGGCTGCCTTCACCACCTTCCTGATGAACCTCAGCACCTGTTTGGATGTTATCCTGTATTATATAGTTTCCAAGCAGTTCCAGGCCCGGGTGATCAGCGTGATCCTCTATCGCAATTACCTGCGCAGCGTCCGCAGGAAGAGCTTCCGAGCTGGGAGTGTGAGATCCCTCAGCAACATGAACAGTGAGATGATATAAAAACAGAGGGGGAAAAAACTGGAATGAGTGATTCTTGTTCTAAATTCCAGCCTTTTGGCTCCACTGAAGAAGGTGCTGCAGTCAGAAGTTACAGGGAGAAGCAGCAGGGTATTGGTTTGGTGTTTTCTCAGCGGGTTTGGTCAGTGGGAAACCAAGTGCAGGCTCCTGTCAGGGCTAAACCTCCCATGCCTGGGGCATCTCAAAGGACTGGGAATGCTCTCACATGAGTGATTAATGGTCACTCACACAATCATTCAGGCTGGAAAAGCCCCTGGGGATCACCCAGCCTAACCCTCAGCCCTGCTCTGCACAGTTCACCCCTAAACCGTGGCCCTCAAACCCACAGCCAAACACCCCCAGGGACCCCTGGGCACTCAACCCCCTCCCTGGGCAGCCTGGGCCAGCCTCTGACCACTTTTGTCCCTCCTCCCAGTCTGGATTGCCCTGGAGCAGCTGGAATCCAGCCCCTCTGCTTCTGTGAGCAGAGCCCAGCACCAGCCTCTCTGCACTGGCCTGGCAGGGGCTGCAGAGAGTGAGGAGGGCTCCCCTCAGCCTCCTCTTCCTCACACTCCACACTCCCAGCTCCTGCCATGGCTCCTCACAGATGGATTCCCCAGCCCCTTCCCCAGCTTCAACTCAGCTTTTCAACTACAAGCAGTTTTGGATGCAGATTTCCTTGTAGCCAACCACATTCTGCAGTCAGAGGTAAAAACACCACCCAAAGGTCTAAGTGCTCCTGAGCTCCCTGGGGATGTGCTGTGCACGTGTGTTACACCCTACTCTTGCACCAGCACCTTTTTACCCAGACAAAATAGTGTATTTGCCCAAACACCCTGGCAGGCAGTGTCCCAGCATCAAACTCCAAAGCAGCAAACATGATGAGCAGCTCCAGTGCTACTCCAGCTTTCAACTCCTTCTGAATACTCACCTGCTACCTACAAAAAAGCATCTTTATCATGTCAAAAACATCCTTTTTCTGACTTATTAAATCAGCCTTTAGCTACTTTCAAGAGGCAGGCTAAAAAAGTAGAAACAAAAAAAGGGCCTAATATGGTGTTTAATATTAAACATCTCTCTTCAAAAGCTTTATTAGCTCAGAGTGTGCAACAGATGGCAACTCAAGTCTGTATGAGGCTGATCTTACCTGTCAGAAGCTGAAAAACAAAGGCTGTGCAAGCTCTGGGGTTCTCTTCTGAACAGCAGAAATCTCAAAAGATAGGTGATGCAAAACTAAACACCTCAACAGCTTTAAGAACTTCAGATTCAAGCAAAAAAAAAATGGAATAAGATGCTCTAGCACTCCATTTTTCAAACACAGCCATGGGAAATACCAGTGTGAAATGCATATAAATGCATTTTAAAAGTGAACGTAAAGGTAGGAATTCCAGTTTCAGAAAGAAATCAGCACTAACCAGATTTCAGTTTTCAGATTGACTGACCTGAACAAAAGCAAGAGCTGCAATGATTTGTGCACTGCAAGCTGCAATCTCAGTTGAAATGGGATTAGCAGGATGGAAAAGAATAATTCTATGTACAAATGATAAATAACTAACCACAGATCACTAGGAAATGAATCTTTGAGGATATAACAATAGCTGGGCCAAGAACCTTTAGACTTTCATCAAGGAAAGGATTAAATTTCATTTGAAGTGCTACATGAAGAAAGGGGTTTTTTTGAATTAATATCTTCAGAAAATAATCCCTTGAAACTCTATCTAAAATAAACAATCCAGGAGCTACTTACAAACCAGAAGGCAAGCTGTTGATGGTGATGCCAAATAGATATTGAGCAACTTCTACAAGGAGAAGATCAAACAAAGCTGAGAGCATCCAAGCACCCAGCAAAAATGACTGGAAGGAAAAAGTGGAATCTTAATTAATTGAACAGTTTAAAAATAAGGTTTTAATGTATCTCTAAATCAAACAAACAAGAAAACCACTATACTAGTTCAATTAAGACAAATAAAATCTTCAGCACAACATAATTCCAGGTCTACAAGTCTAGATAATGAAGAGTAAAGAGTGAGATTTATTACCAAAATGAAATTTTATGGGTCTTATAGCTGAAAAATTTACTTAGGATGATGCACTGACTACAGGATATTATCAAAATAAAATTGAGATTTCTGGAAACTAAATTCTCTTTATTAAAAGCATTGAACATCTATTTCCATACAAAAAGTTAGTACCAAAACTGCAATATTAATCCAAGATCCCAAACAGCATAAATCTGGATTATGAATAAATCTTAATTATAAATAAATAACTGGAACTTACTGAGAATTTTCTGCTGCCATATCTTCTTTCAAATATCCTGAAGTTGTAAATGAGCAGACTGCTGCAGAAGGTGTCTTTCAAATCAAGACATATTGTTCTCCCACACACAAGTCTCCAAACCTAGAAGGTTAAAGATTGGCATGTAAAGGGATTTTTTTTTACAGCATTTGTGCTCAGGGTGATTACAATATCAAAGGCAGTGACACAGAAAGGCAGTGTGTTTAAGGAGGCAAATAAAGAGTTCCAAAATCCTGTTGAAAAGTGAAATATTTTCTAAGAAGAGGTTGTACTTGTTGAAAATCTACAACTCAAATGCTGTAAAATACATTCTGATGTCCCTGGTTCACGTTTACAAATAAAAATGGAAATCACAGTCCCAGTAAATTGCAGAAATAGAAGATTTCATCCTCAGACATTATGTTGACTAAATTTCTTGATGTAGCTGTAAAACATGTGGGAGAAAAGAATTACAGAGGCATTTTGCTGAGCAGCAGTTTGCCACTTCCAAAATTAAAACAAGCAAAAACTGACAGAGGAATGCTCATTTTTATTGCATTATTTCAATTAGGACAACTACTAGAGGGTTCTTAATTCAGCTGGGAACAAACTCAAGATAAATAATAATACCTAAATTTGCAGTTTGAACTGGGAATGAGCAAGCAGTGTCTAGTTGGATAACTAACCATGTCTAGTTAGATAACTAACTAGTTCTGTGGATTATTCACCCATCACTTGGCATCTCCCAACTGAAAGCAGCAGTTTTTCCTCCACAGACAAATTCCAGCTTCCCACAACTCAAAGTTGTGGCCTCTCTTGCCAAAACAAATCACATTTAATCAGAGTATCTGGTTGCAGCCCCTGTCAGCCTCAAAAACTGAGCACAACTGACATAGATATCAAAATACTCCTATTATTTTCTCATGTCAAATCATGCTTCATTCACATCAAGCTTCCAAATGCCTGTGGCTGGAAGGAAAAATGCTACAAACCCAGTCATTTCCCATCAAAAGAGAGAAGTGAAAAGCTCTGTTGATCAGTTTTTCTCACTTTGCCAGAAAGGTGACATAAAAAAAGGTAAGAACAAGCTGATCTGTATCATGAACAAAGAAAAAGAACCAGGGAATAAATAGAGTGGAAAATAAATTACCCAGCACAGCACAGTTTAATCTCTTTCCACACAAAAATGAGTGACTCTTACCTGAAAATCTTCTTTTATAGCTTGTAGGTTATATGCAAAGAACTTCTGATAATGTTGGAAGAGCAGAGTCAAGAGAATTGAGATGGCACTTGGGACTAGCAGCAGACTCTTTGACAAAGGTGCTTTATCTTAAAGACAAAAAAAACAGCCAGAAAATAGGTATTTGAGAGAAAAGGCACATTTAAGAAGTTAGATATTTAAACAGGTGACTGAAAAAAATCTGTTGCCATTGTTCTTAGGTAACAAAAGGATTCCAGGAAGGCCAAAGCTGCATTAAAAAAGTGGAATATCCAAATAAATTGACATGAATGATTCCATCAGGATCTGCTGCACATTAGGGGAGTCAGGGGCTAGAAGAGAAAGCATCAAAGCCAAGATTTAGTCATGGCACAAGCCCACTGCCATCAAAAAGACATCATTTAAGCACAATCCACCTTTCAAGTTAATATTTTTCTTTGGATTCTGTTTTTCTCTCCAAAAATTCCACTTTTGCATTACAGGTACTAGACACTTCACCCCACCAAGTTAATTCCTAATTGCAATGCACTAAACCCCAGGCAACCAACAGCATCTGCCTTGTTTTCTCCAGCAGTGTGAACACCCATTTTCATCACAAGCCCTTCTTTTAGCTTTCAGCTTAGCTACTTTCAAACTCCTTCTGGGGGAGCTGCATTTATTTTTAAGCTGAAAAAAACCACAGAAGCAACTAACCCCTGAAGGTGAGAGTCACCCACAGGGAGCAGCACATAGGTAATGGAAACTTCTACTCTCCAGCTACTCAAAATACCATGGTTGGTGGGGTTATTCTTGTCCAGAACCCCTGAGAAAGAGAAATTCCTGCATGTGTAACACACCTTCTGAAGTGTTTCTTTTCTCCCAGTGCAATGGAGCAGTTTGGATCAGAAAATCCCCTTTAATTCTCCACATCCCACCCCTGTGTCCTATTACAATTCCTCTTTTTCCACACCCTCCTACTGTCCTGGTTGCCAGTCCCACTTAAAAACACAGAGTGAAAGAATAAATGTGTTTATCTGTCACAGAGGGGGAGGTTTCTGGCCCAACTCAGCTACCTGCAGCTTCAGAAGCCACCAGAGCACCAGTGAGAAGAATACCAGAGCTGTGGCAGCAGCAACATCTCATTCTCAGCTTGAAATGATTTCCTGCTCTCTGCTCACCACTCTCAAGTGGTGAACATGTCAAAGCAAGCAGCCAGAGCAAGGTGCTGTGGCAGAAGGGAAGCAGCTTCACCCCCACGCTGCTGTTCCAGGCCTGAGGCTCCAGCACTGCCCTGCTGGAGAACCCCAATGCCAGGGGATTCTGCAGGAGAGGGTTTGTGGGGATCCCTCCTGAGCTGCAAGTGGAAGGTGTTACCCACCAGGAGTTTTGTTCCCACTATCACCTGCACACTTGCCAAACTCTTGGAAGGCAGACAGGCCACCTCCATAAAGAGAATTTTGCCTGGAGTGGAATAAAATATCCCCAACAAATTTTTGGTGTTGATATGAATGATCTGGGAGTCTTTTAAACCATAACTCACTCACATCTGGCTGCACAGGACTTCCCAAATGCTCTGAGAGGAGCTGCATTTTGGGTGCTTGCTCTTCATGCAGAGATTTCTTGTGCTCTGAGCCCTGCAGAGGAACCAGCAGCAGGTTCACCAACTGGCAGGGATGCTTCCAAATGCTGTTTTCAAGGTCTCCTGCTGTTTTCCCTTCAGTTACACATCAGCCAGCAGCATGGATTCCTGAATGGATGGAAACCTTGCTTGTCCTCTATTGTCATGGTTGAATGAAGCCCACTGTAATATGCAAATCTGAATGATAATTAGGTGTTTCCCAGACACCAGTTGGGAGACTGGAGCAATCTCACATCTGAATAAAAGCTTCTCTTTATTCTAAGCATGCACTGAGTGGCAGAGAACAACTGAGAGCATGCCATGGAGGGAGGATGAAGGAGATAGAGACACATCCAAGACTGCATGCTGGCTGGCAGGCTGCAATTTCACCACAGGAGGAATTTTAATGGTTTGTTCCATCCAATGGGAGGATTTTTGTTGTAATACTCCATCATTTGAAAGCAAAGCCCTGCAAAAGCAGTGAAATTGCTGCTTCTTGAAAGCATGACATGAGTGAGTGTTCTGGGGGACAGCAGCTCTTGCCCCTGGGCTGGACACAGGAGCAGAAAGGGGACCCTGTGTTCAGACTGTCACTTCAGTGTGTTCTCTAGTGAATAATCTGGATATCTGCAAGTGAGCACACTGAAGAGTATCACTGCAGGATCAGTTTTTCATCAGATGCCTACAAACTGAACACAGAAGCTGAGAGGGGAATAACATCAGTATGTATATTAAGAAATTCAATTAAGAAACCAACTCTAATGATGCTTTAAACCTATTTTTGAAAGGCACTGGTGAGGCTGTAATCAACACATTTACTGTTCAGAAAACTGCTGGGTTTAGCCTAGATCACAAAGCATAAAAGAATGAGCTAAAAAAGAGAGAGAGGAAAAAAACCCTCCCAACCACAAAGCACATTTCTGTGCTACTATGAGTGTACACTGGCAGAAATACCAGGTACTGCTACACATGGAGAGCCCCACACCAGCCTGAAATGAATAGAATAGCAAGTTTCTTAGGACTACAACTGTCCACTCATCCTACCTTGTAAAAACTTTCAAATACTGACCATGATATGGCAACCTTTCAGCATAAAAAAGCATCATTTCTACCCTTCACCTTCTTTTCCAACAAAAGAACCAACAAAATCAGGTGCAGGGTTAACAGATCCATCTGCAAAAACACCCACACCACGACCCCCCCCACATTCCACCAGCTCACACCCCTTCCTAAATGCCAATTATTCCTCCCCTAGTTCACTGAGACTGGGGTTTGGGGTGAAGCTGCAATTAGTCAGCAAAGCTCTGATTTATCCCAGCCTGCTCTGAGGACAGCAGAGCCAAAGTCCACAGAATCACAGGGGCTGGAAGGGACCTGCAAAGATCATCCAGTGCAACCCCCCTGGAGAGCAGGGGCACCTAGAGCAGGGCACCCAGGAACAGATCCAGGGGGGGATGGAATGTCTCCAGAGCAGGAGACTCCACAACCTCCCTGGGCAGCCCCTGCCAGCAGCTCTTTGTCCTGTGAACAAGCTCAGCAGCAACTCCGGGAATCCCTCTCAGGCAGCGCTTGGATGGGAAATGATTTCCAAGTTCAGCAGAGCTCGAAACGGATCCGTCTGCGCGAACAAGCGCTTTCAACAACGCCCTCCTTCTCACATGTAGGGTGCTCTCTGTGCTCTGATAGAGATCTCTCTGGGTATTTGTCTAGAGATACGAACACGGCTCCTTCCCGCCACAACCCTCTTGGCTCCGGCCGGGGAGTGAAGCCCGGGAAGGGGAGCCCGCGAAGGGGAGCCCGGGAAGGGGAGCGGAGCCTCCCCAGCCGCTTGCCCAGCGGCTCCTCTCCCGCAGTCAAGCCCGAGTTGAAAAGTCAAGCCGAGGCCAAGCTGCTTGTGAGGGGGGGGAAGGGGGAGCGAGGCGGGAGCGCTGCTCCCAGGCCGGGCGGCGGGAACGGCCCCGTCCCCCGCTCCCCTCTCCCCTCAGAGGTCACGGCCCCAGCGGCTCCCTGACAGCAGCGGTCCCAGCGAGGCCCATTCCCGTCCCTCAGCTGAGGGGGCCGGGCCACCCATTGCGGGGGAGACTCCGACACACCCCTCACCCTCCCTCAGTTCCGCGTTCCCCGGCGGGGTCGGTACTCACAGAGCCCGTTGGAACCGGTGCTAGTGAACATGGCGGCGGCGGCGGGGGGGAGCCCCGACCCGACTCGGCCTGACCCGACCCGACCCAGGGAGCGGGCCAGAAGCCGGGTGCGGCCGGAGGAACCCCCTGAGGCCGGGCAGACCCCGAGGAGCCCGGCGGGCAGGGGACGGCGCTAAGGAGGCCGCGAAGGGCCAAACGCCGCCCTGAGGCGAGCGGCCGGCGCCCCCTTTTGGCGGGAAAGCCGCCGAGAGGGGGATGACGAGAGGCGGTTCCCCCCAAAGTGGCGTGAGGGACCCCCACACCTATAGGTGCCCACAGGGCTGGAATAAGTTAATTCACGTTTAATTCAGCGGTTAATTCACCGGCAGTGAGGCGATGGGGGGGTAACTCCCGCTGTTTGAGGCCGCTCCCAGGCGATTCCAAGCTCGGCTGTTGCTCGTCAGGGGTAAATCGTTCAGTTAGCTACGTGTGCCGCAGATAATGACGACGGTTTGTAGAAATACGGTTTAAATTCGAGATTTTGGGTGATGCTGGAGGCGGACCCCGGCTTGGGGAGCACCCCTGGGTGGGCTCCCCTTGCTGCTGGGAGAGGTGTCGTCAGGGCAGGGAGGGGGAGATGATGATGATGATGATGATGATGATGGAATGGAGGTGTTTGCTTCAGGGTGGGATTCAGAGATTCATAGATATATATTATATATTTTCATAGATATATATTCATTGCTCCCTGGGCTCCCAACGACTGCATGAAGCTGACTTCAAGTTGCTGTGATGGGACATTAGGCACCTGGCTTGCTGCCAGCACGGTAAGACACCTAATACAAAGAGAGACAAATTCCTGCTTTCATTAGAGCCAAATTCCTGGTTTCGTCAGACACCTCATACAAGGAGAGCCAAATTCCTGGTTTTGTTAGACAATTAATACAAAGAGAGCCAAATTCCTCGTTTTGGCACCTAATTGATACTGACTTTTCTCAGTGGCACCCAGTGTCAGGACAAAAGGCACTGGGAGCCAGTTGGAGCACAAGAGGTTGAGGGGAAACACCAGGAAAAACTTGTTCCCAGTGAGGGTGGCAGAGCCTGGCAGGGGCTGCCCAGGGAGGTTGTGGAGTCTCCTGCTCTGGAGACATTCCAGACCTCCCTTGATCTGTTCCTGGGTGCCCCTGCTCTGGCAGGGGATTTGCACTAGATGATCTTTCCAGGTCCCTTCCAACACCTCACATTCCATGTTTCTATTACAAGGAGAGCCAAATTCCTGGTTTCATTAGACACCTAGAGCCAAATTCTTGGTTTCATTCAGATGTGGTAACATAAGGCAGGAACTATTCAGTTACCAAATTTCAGTGGCATTTTCAAATCTGTGAAGTCACAGTTTGCTGAAGTAAGTCATGCATTTAAAAGGATGCTCTGCTCTGCTCCACAGGTGTGAAAGTCAGGAAGAAACAGGACAAGGTTTGTGCTCTGTGTGTTCCTGCATTCAATGGAACAGAGAACCTCAGAGTCACCTTCACCTTACTTCAGTGCAAGACTGAAAACAAATGTTGCTCTGCAACTGGAAAATGTGATTTCTCAGGTAGGATAATTAAACCTTTTAGGCAAGTCATAAATTCGTTGTATTCCATAAACTTTTCTTACACCAAATACAAATGTGCTTTTTAATAATTACATTCAAATGCAACTATTAAATAGCACTTGTGAAGATCCTGACTCTTTATAAACAAGGGGACATTAAAAGACCTGATGCTTGGGTCCACAAAGATTTAAGCAAAGTTTAGTGTGCCCATATGTAATTTTAATTACATTAAAATGTCCAGCTCCCAGCACTGATGTCAGATTTCTGTGGCTCACATGGACAGGGCCTGAAGTAAGACAGGTAGGACTGGGATTCAGGACAGGAGGTGTGTCTAAAGTAGCCAGAAGGAGGGAACCAACATGATGGTGCATGGAAAATCCTGCCTGGATCTCCCAGCCTGAGGTTCTTTCCTCAGCAAAGGCTCTAAATTGGATTCATGGTACAAAACCTGGCACGTACGTTGTGTCTTTGGCTGCAGACAACTGGATTATTCTCTGCTGTTAAAGCACAGCTGGAAGAAGTGATTTGCTACAGAAAATCTCCTTTTTTTTTTTCTCTTTCAAGTGCAGATGGCTCTGCTGCTGTACACTGCATATTCAAACTCTGTCACTTGTCAGTGAGCTGCCAAATGCTCTTCACCATCCAGAAGTCACAAGCAAGCCTCATTCCCAAGGAAAGGTAAATAATGGGGTACAAAGCTGGTAATAGCTCCAGTGTGAAAACTCATTGGGAAAAGCTTGGGAGCCTCCTGAAGCTTTAGGGATCTAATGAGATACTTGGGGATTAATTAATCACTGTTTTGGACCCTTTGGACCAACCTCCACTTAAAGTAATTAAGCCTTTTTGTGGATCTGCCTTTCCTAGAGGTGAGGATAAAACCTGAACACTTTTCCATCATTGGTAATAGGCTTAAGATTGTTGTTTTCCTGCTGAAGATAAAGCTTCCTTCTATTTCTTTCTTCAGTCACACAGCACAGAGCAATCAAACAATCATTCCTGTAGAGGTTTACAGTCCTGATAGCCAAGAACTAGTGTTTTATAACCTTAATTTGGAAGGTTTCCCTAGCTTGGTGTCCTCCAAGGTCATCATATTAGAGGGGTTCTTCCCCATGGCACTGAGCACTGGAATTGGATTAAAGTCAGAATCACTGAACACACTGGAGAGTCTCACACTCACACGTGTGTTTTGCTTTGTTTTTAAGGGTGTGTTTGGGCAAATATTGAAGAGCCATTTCCAAAGCAGCCACTGACAGATGCAGCAAAACTGAATGAGCAGCAGTAGCTGGCAGACTTCTCCTGACAACATCCCAGAACTGATTTGTGAGTACTGCTGGGATACAGGGAGCTGGCTCTGAATTTATTTGCCATTCTCTGATTGAAGCCTACAAATACATTAGTGAGTTTTTGGAACAAAAAAAGTTTCAAAGAAGATTTCTTAAATCAGTTTTTCTGGGATTAGATCAGATGAGCTACACTATATTTGTTTCTGAGAAGCTATGCTAATAATGAAAGTTTCATATACAGAGGAAATGGAGTTTTTTTGCCCTCAGATACAATGCCAAGCAGATAGGTTTGGGTTTTTTTTACCCCAACCCCATCAGTTTGAGGGTTTTTTAATCCCACCTCCATCAATCAATAGCTTGTCATAAGAATTCTGCAAATGATTTGCATCATTTCAATAGCCAGTGTTGTCCACTTTGGAGTTAAATGAAATCATCAGTCCTCATGCTTGCCTTGGAACATCTCCCAGAATAGGAAAGCTAGCACTTATCTCCTAATCTCCTCAGAACAAGCTTAGAAGGCTTTGACACTGCTCAAATGTCAGCTTAAATATCTCCATTTGTTTATTACATCTACTTAGTGGGGTCAGTTTGGTGTGTTGAACATAAAGTTATTTCAATTTCCTGCTCAAAAAAAAAAAATCACATGGGACTGGAGTTTATGTTTCTAACTATTTTCTACCACTCTTAGGTTGCTTTCATCTCTCAACTTGTGATGCTTTTGAAACAGCTGTTAATTACTTATTAATCTCTCCCAGTCAGATGCTTCCCTGCCACAGAGGATGAATGATCATGGCAGAGTAAACCAGGGTGGAAATGCAACACCTCCCAAGGAATTGTCTAAATTAATTGGTGTTAATTCCAGTGCAGGTTCATGATTACTGGCAGGTGGTTGTTACCTTGCAGAGATGCATGGAGGGAGCACCAGCAGAATCTGGACTGCTGGAGGCAACCTTGCTTTCCTCTTTTCCTTGTGTTTTTGTGCACTGAACATCCACACTGAGAGTTTTACACTGAAAAAACTTTTTTCTTCCCTTTTAACACTCACATCCCTGATGTTGGCATCCCCTGTGTTCAGGGGGGGCAGCACCAAGCACTTGATCAGCAGCTTTGCCTCTAAACACTTGGAAACCCCTCCCTTAAAGTTGTTGTCCTTAAATTCTCTTGTCCCAGGAGCCAGGCTATTGATTTCAGTGAAGGTTGAGACCCTGTGAAAAACAAGACCAGATGGCAGCAGAACCAGGAATTAGATCCTAATGCAAACACCTTAGGAAAACAAGTGTGAGGTGGGCAGACTGATGTTTGGTAATTGGTGCCTGTGATCTCAGGTGTTAAGGTTCATGTTCTGTGTTCACCTTCCATTTGACTGTAATTCTCTCCTTCTTGTGAGGATTAAAAGCACACTTGTTCCAGCTGCCCTGGAATGAGCAGCTCTCACTGGATTTTGATCACTCAGCTGAGTTGCTGCAAGGTAAAGTGTAGCCAAGATAGTAAAACAGCAATAAAATGGTGAGATTTAAAGGTAGTGCTCAGAAGACCCAATGAAAGACTCCATTAGGAGAGCAAATCAGTATGTATAGCATTGCATAATGCAACATGCTTAAATATCTGTATTTTTTCATGCAGACTAGAGGTTGATTTCAGACTGAATGGATGTCAGAGAGCACCTCTGTGCTCTAAGCAGATGCTGAACTAGAGCAAAAAACCAGCAACCTGTGAAGATGCAGGAAACAAGCTGCATTTTTCCATGCAGCTATGGCTGTGCTGAGACTGCCTGCTCTGAAAAAGCAGATTTCTGAAGGTATTTCCAGGGGTATTCAAAGGATTTCATTTGTTTTTCTATCCATATTTCTCAGATCTCCTCCTCCTCTTGCTTCACATCTCTGGTGTAGTTCTGTGTATCTCCAGTCCATGCAGAGGTTCATATTATCATATTATTATATTATCAACTTATTTACACTGTGTTTAAGGGCCACCCACATCATGATGCTATCAGGTCTGTAGATAACACTGCCATGAGATTAAAACAATAGAGATTTAATCAGTTTTGCTCCCCAAATGTCATCATCTTCCTCATATTTGGTTGAAATTTGGGCATGGAGGAATAGTCATGTCTTTTTTTTCCCCCCTAACTCAAAATAACAATACAAGAGGATATTTGCATTTATTATTTTATTAATAAAATTATTCTTTTATTGAAATTCAATGATCCCACAGGAGAACCTGCAAAAAGCTGAAGGATGTTCACCCCAGAAATGTGCTTCCACAGCATTTCCAACAGAAGTTATGTTCACCTACAAGAAATAATCATGCCTGGGGTTTTTTCCTCCTTAAAAAAAAGTTAGTAGTGGCAAAGTTAGATGCCAAAAATCCCCAACACCCAAAGGTGTAACATTTGACCCAGCTGTGGCCTTAAAATAAAGCTGAAAACAAACCTGATTTTTCATTAGCAAGAAGAGGGACTACTGAAAAATTAATCAGTGCATGGATAAATCCCATTTAAATACAGCAAAGCTATTAGAAACACAAAAAATATGGCTTATTGCAATTACTCTTGATCCTGTGCTGTGATTTCTGCAGTGTGGGCCATTTGCTGTTTGCAGCCACAAACACCATGATGCTGTGGCTGCAAAAAAAAAAAAGAGGATTAAATCTCATCTAAAACTGAAATGTGAAATGAATTCCATGCAAAAGCTGGGATTCCTGCTGCTCCTTGAGCTCCCTTCTCTGCACATTTCTTGGTTTACCTCTGAGCTGCCAGCACAGGTTTTCCTGGGGTATTAAACCAGGTAAATGAGCACCAACATTGAATGAAATCATACTTTTGGAAGTAAAACTCCCAAATATCTGGATGCTGGAGGTTCAGGGGGGGACCAGCTCCACAGCTCTGTGCTGGAGAGAGGTGAGCAGGAGGATGCAGAGCTAGCATGTGGGAGGCCACCTTTGCTCTACATGGATGGCCAAGGCATGAAAGAAGACACTAAGGCAGGAACAAAAGAGAAAGGGAGTGGTTGGAGGGGAAGGCTGAGTGGAATGTGTGGAATTAGCATGGGGTGGAGCATTAGCATGGGTTTTTTTTCTCTAAGTTCATTCAACCAAAGAGTTTTCCAAGCTACACTGCCCAGTTAGGATGTCCTGTATCCTTTGTACCACATGAGGTCCAAAAGAGGCACAAAAACTGTCATTCCTCTGCAAAATCCAAATGCTCTTGAACATTCTGGGTGTGTGTGCAGGCAACACATTGAAAAAACCCTCAAATAATGTGCAGGTGAGTTTTCTTGGGGAGTGCTTGTCAAGAAATATTCAGTGTACATGCACATAGGTGGCTATGATCCAACCCATAACCTGTGAGCTGAACTAAGGAGTTTGCTCCAGCAAACAAAACACCCCAGTTTAAAAAGTCATTTTTTTTTCTTGGAAAGCACACTAAAAAAGGAAACTTGGCCTGACCATCAGGTGGCAATTCATAGTAACCAAAAGTAATGATTATATGAAAAAAAAAAAGCCCCATCAGCAGCTTGGGCCTGAGAGGATGAGCCTGAGAGGAGCAGAAAATAGGAAGAACAAATCCTCACACCATTTAAAACTCAGTTGTATAGACTGAACTGAAATGGGATGACTCACCAGTGTGGTGCTGATCACTCCAAACCCTCTTAAAGAAGTTTCAAAGTCTTTGCAACTAAAAGGTTCCTAAATCCAGGGATATACAAGCTGGTTTTTTTCCCCCCTTCTCTGAAGGAAGGTGAAGAAAGCAAATCAGTGAGTGGATCATCTCATTCCAATGCCATTGTGTAAGCAGCTCTGGTAAGAATTTAGGGTGAGGCCTGAGAAACACTTGATTGAGCTGGAAATAAGAAAGGGTGTGTGTCTTTCATCAGGGACTGTATTTCTTCATCTGGTCTTGCTGTAGTAACAACCAAGATGATCTTCTCAGATGTAGCCATCATTAACAAGGAATTTGGATTCCAGAGAAGAGTGTCTGAAACTTTGAAGAACAAGAACTGAGATACCAATGGATAGGAGATTACTCACTGCTGAATGAAAACCTTCAAGGATTTAATGAGTGTGGACAAAAAAAAATCAGGTAGACTTTTGACAGTGGGCAGAGGTAAAGGTGGAGGGGCAGGGTGCTCTGTTCCTGGGCTCACACCCAGCACCTCCCTGCATCTGAGGAATGAGGGAGATCTGAATGTATCTACAAATAAGAATTTATTAAGTATGATGGAAAGGAACTCTAGCTGTTGGTCTGTTTATGTGGGGAGATGATGCAACAACAGCTAGCCCATCTCCTACAAAAAGCTCCCTTGACCAACATCCCTAACCCTGAAATCTCAGTGTCCAGATGAGGGTCTGGTCTCTCTGAGAGCACTCCTGATTTGATGGATTGATTCCACTTATTCCCCCTGCCCAGGCATGAGGGAGCTGGCCACAGTTTCTATGCACAGACAGCAGCCATGCACTTGCTGCTACCACTTGGGACACTGTAACTCCAACACTCCTTGTTTCAGGCTCTTCCTTCATGTAAATATTTGAATTTACATCTGGACAGCTCCAGACCATGGAGTTATTTGTCTGGAGCACATGTATGAACAAGCTGGGAGCAGTGTCTGCTTCAGTACCTGCCTTTCTGCTTCATCCCTGGAGACACTCCAAGATGAAAAGGTAGCCCAGATGTATTACAGCATTTTTTTTATTTGAGAGTTTTATTGTGAGACTTACTTTTTGAGACTCACTTCCATTTTATGTCTTCTTTCAACCCCAGAGACTAAAATCCAGATTTTTCCAAAGGAAAAGCTTTGAGATCTTGGCATTGCAAAGAAAAGACCTGAAAATTGTGATGCAAGTTTGCCACAGAGATTTGGCCAAGGATAAAGCAGTGGTGAAGACAAGGAAAAACTTGTTCCCAGTGAGGATGGCAGCGCCTGGCAGGGGCTGCCCAGGGAGGGTGTGGAGTCTCCTGCTCTGGAGACATCCCCGCCTCCCCTGGATCTGTTCCTGGGTGACCTGCTCTAGGTGCCCCTGCTCTCCAGGGGGGTTAGACCAGATGATCTTTCCAGGTCTCTCCCAACATTCCATGATTCTCTGATTCTATAATGTGTTTTCTTGTGTTTAATTTCTTGGGCAAGCCTAGTGGGGATCTTCAAACACAGCTAGTCACACAGCTCTTCTTCAAGGAGACCAGAAGGAGTCACAAGCAGCAGGTCAGAAAGTGATTAAGACAGATAAAAATGTGTTATTACAAAAATGTTTTTCTTCTAACTGTGCTAAAGTTCATTTTGTTCCAGCATGCAGTTCTCTTCCCTGAAGTCAGTGATGTGCAGCTATAATTTTCTTGGTGACTAATTTGCCCTCATAGATGTGGGTGATTGAGTGGCTTTGGGAAATGTGGTTGGCAGAGAGATAAGCACCTTGAAATCTATGGTAATTGGGCTTTGGGGGAGGTTTTGTGTAGCCTGTTAAAAGCTTAGTTAACACCTTTCTTGGAGCTGACTTCATGAACACCCCAATGAAAAGCTTCTCTGAGCTGTTTTGTGAAGCCTAGCTAATTAATACAGTGAAGCACAACAGTTAAGTAGGAGAATTGCAGCTCATAAATGAATATAATTAGAAGAGGAGTGACTGATATGGCTGCAATTACCTGCCTGATCTGGAAGAACCAGAAGAGGTTGGTGAGGCAGGAAATGCTGTGTCATAATCCTCATTCCACCCATGACTCCTGCTGCCTCTCCTTCCCCAGGCTGCACTCACTCCATCAGAGGCACTGAGGATTTATTAATACAAGAGACAAAGACCTAAAGTGTGGTTTAGGAACTTGTGAATATTACATGCAGCAGTTACTGTCCCAAACTAACATTTTCTTGCACCATTCTCCATATTCTTGCTCAGAAGTGAGGAGATGGAGACATCACTTCTCAGTGGTTGCTCCTTGAAAATGAAACAAACCTGATTTTGCTTTTTTCCTCTGAAGATTCCAAAGCAGATTGCTGGAAGGGGATGATCACAGTAAGGAGCAGGATGCTGAAGAGTCCTGCTAAAGGGCTACAGGACCAAGGTTTTGTGTCTCCTTCAGCCAGAAACAAGTAAGCAGTGTCAATCCTCAAAAAAAAAAGTCTGTTATAGACAACTAATAACCATTTATATAACTAATAATCAATAAATCAGATGTTATAACCCCATGTGAATCCAAATTTTATTCAGAAGCAGTGTTTACAGAAGGATCTCACCTCCTGTTTTGTAACATCTCACTCCTACAACACACAGGGGAAAAAAAACTGCAGCTGGGGAAATCCTAGAGGAAGTCAAGTGGAGGTTGAGTCAACATCAACCCTGCAGGCAGAGGGCACAGGGACAGTCCTGAAATGCACCCAGCTGAGCTTTCTTCATCCAGATGCTTTAATTCAAGGAAATTATATTCAAATATAATATTCAAACATTCAAGGGGAGAATAACTGCACCTTAAGAAGGCTGAGAAATAAAGAGGTTGAAGTCTTTCATACCTTCCTGTGTCACTGCTGAGCAAACAAACACTACTGTGAGGAAAAGAAACCAAAACCATCTCTGAGTGGGATGGTGGAGCTGCACCTTTGTCCTCTATCCATGGTTGGGCTGCATGATCCCAAGGGGCTTTTCCAACCTGAATGATTCTGAGATAAGTATCAGCAGTCAGGAAACGTAGAGGATAAGTGGGAATGTTTTTGACCTTCATCTGGGAGGAGAAATCAGAGGTGCCAGTAAAACGTCAGGGTAATGAAAGTTATTTTGCCTTTTTTTTGTCACTAAATTTATTTTGGGTACTTGGAAGACAATGACAAATACTCCAACTGCAGCAGGATGGGAAAGCAGCCAGGCCCTGGCTTGGTTTTTGGCAAGGAGCTGAAGCACTTCATGCCTTGGCTACTGTTCCATGAAACCAGATGAATCCTGGGAACTACAGAAGGTGGCAATGCCAGGGTGAATTGGAGAGAAGCTCAGGAGCAGAAAGACAACCATGGATTGCATTTTGGGGGAAGAAAACCCCCCACAACAAACCAAACCAAACGGAAAACCCACCTGAATTTAGGAGGCAGACACATCCAGCAGGAGCCCAAACAATCTCTGGCATCAGGATGGTGGTGTAAGAGCTGCACAGGGTGACATCACACTGCCAGAGCTTGCCAGCAGGAGCAGGTTGCTCACAGCAGGCTGGGGGGGATGCCAGCAAGCCCAGCAGTTCAGAGGAATGCTTTGTCCTGCCACTGACAGCAGCGTGCCAGGGAGAGAGGCAGGGAAGAAGGAAGCTTTGTGTGGAGAACAGAAGGGGCATTTGCACTCAGGTGTGCAGGGCAGCACGATGCCAAAGCCACTGGCAAAGAGAAAAAGGTCCTTTCTCACTCTGCCAGCAGTAGCAGGGGTGCAGTGCCTCCAGGAGAGAGAAGAGGCTGAGGCAGGAAAGATGAAAGATCATCCAGTGCAACCCCCCTGGAGAGCAGGGGCACCTAGAGCAGGGCACCCAGGAACAGATCCAGGGGGGTCTGGGATGTCTCCAGAGCAGGAGACTCCACAACCTCCCTGGGCAGCCCCTGCCAGGCTCTGCCACCCTCACTGGGAACAAGTTTCTCCTGGTGTTTATTCTTATTCTCCAACTGACTCCCAGTGCCCCTTGTCCTGACACTGGGTGCCACTGAGCAGAGTCTGAGCTCTTCCAACCTGGAGTCTGTGATTGGAAAGCACAGGTATTTTAATTTCTGTGGCATGTCCTTGGACTCTGTTGCACCAACTGCTGACAGAGGCAGGGACCTGGCACCAACCCACAGCAGGGCTTGCTTTTTTTTTTTTCCTTTTCTTTGTCCTATTTTAGTCACCTGCTGGCATCTGAGCTGCAAAGCAAGCAGATGTGATTATCCCTGGGAATATCAACAGCCAGAATCCAGACCACACAGCACTTGGAAGATCCAGTTGCAAGGTGCAAATAGTGGCAAACAGGAAAGCACTGCATCCTCTCCACGTCAATACAGAGCTTTCACGAGGAGCATCACCACTGTCAGCTTTTCATTCATACCCCTGAGCACCCTCCGGGGCAGTGGGGCTGCAAAAGGCCCCTCTCAGAGCTGCACGTTCAGCTTGAAGGGGAGAAGGAAATGTTTGGCAGGAAAAAAAGTCATTGTTCCAGCAGCCCTGAGAGGGAATCGATGAGGAGTGCAAAGTGCAGCCCGGGTGATGGGACTGCTGAAAGGAAGAGTGTTATGGGAAGAGCAAGGTTAGAAAATCATCATTATAAGTAGATTTAAAGGTATAAGCCAAGGCTCAGTCAGTCTGAAAGAGATTCTCTGCACACAATTAAGAATATATTTAATTAGACTCCCAAAGCAGCTTCCACTTGTAGTTTCCTAGTGCCACGAGTGATCATTCTTATCACATTCTTATCTTAATCCTCTTGGTGCCAGCAGCCACTGTTGGCAACACAACCTGTTCTGGCAAGCAGCTCTTTTCACAAAACAATAGGTTTTTTTTCTATCCACAATTAAATCAAACATATTTTGCCTGTCTTGGGGTATTTACAGGTGACTGATCCCTACAGCATCTGTAGGGGGGTGTTTGGCTGTGGGTCTGAGGACCATGGGTTAGGGGTGAACTGTGCAGAGCAGGGCTGATGCTTGGACCTGATCCCAAGGGGCTTCTCCACCCTGAATAATTCCATGATAATAAAAAATACCTGATCTCAAAACATATTTTTTTTCTTCTTTTGGATGAATTTGCTTTAGTTACAGGGTTCATGTCCTAAATTCAGAGTTCACTTGCACAGCAAGCCCAGGGTTTGGCTGGTGAGAGCTGCTGGATGTTTCCCTGCTGGCAGCTTCCAGGAAACTCTGAGGTTACAATTACAAGAAGTTCAAACTGCAGCAGCAGGATTGTTAACTGGAAGTCAGAATTTCCTTTACACCATTCCTCTTAGGCTCAGTCCTCATGGCCTAGCTAAATTGGTTTCTTTTTCTTCCTTTTGTTTTCATTGTACATTGTTTTGGGGACTTTTTGCTTTCTGAACTTATATTTCTTCCTTGATACTGGATGATCTCCTTAGAGCAGTATTTCCAGGATGCTCTCCTTGAAATGAGAGATACAAATATAACAGGTTAAAACCATTTTTTATTCCTTTCCAGGCTTTGGTCAGGAATCCAAAGAGGAATGTATGCAGGGGAGTCTGTGTAAAATAAAAGCAGTGTTTGCTCTGAGGAACGGAACTGAAGCAGAGTTCACTAAGTAAAGGAAGAAAAGGAAAGAAGGTAATTTAAAATGGAAAATCTAGAATGGAAAATCTGAAGCTGGAGATGGAAAGATGGTGCCCCAAACAGCTCTGTGCTCCCCAGACTCACAGGACCCCTGGGTTTGAAACCCAGATGCAAGGATGTGACCCTGAGGAAGTGAGAAAGCACTGGAATGCTGGCTGAGGGAGGAAAAAAAATGCTGTTTATATGTTTGTTTATCTGTCAATGTGAGATTTACAGGCTGGTTGTCACTGGACAGCACTGGAATGTGGCAGCAAATCTATGGCCCCGTGTCTCCTTACAAGAGAAAACAGAGAAATAAATATTAATATAAAATAACTGTATAAAATAAATATTAATGTTATGATATATTATTTAAANTTTATGTATGAATTTATTCTAGACCTGGAATGTGGATTATTATACATGATATATATTACTTATTAATATTAATAAATATTCTTATCACCATGAGAAAAAAACAAACACAAACCCAGACATGTCTCATTGCTTCAGAAGCTTCTACAAGTCTCTTAGATGTCCTGGATAAAACTATACAGAACAAAGTGGTAGTTTCCAAATAAACAATAACCCCATTATTGAGTTGTTTTGTTCCCACGTGCAATTAAAATGGAATTTGAGGGCTGTTGGGTAGTTTTTGGGAGACAGCAAAGTAAAATCTAAGTGAGAGGCATCTAATAAACCCCCTGTAGCAAGCAAGACCTGCTCTGGGTGTCAATTCCTTTTCCACTGGTGTGATTTTTTGGGAACAATATGAAGAAATATGAAAGAGCAGAGCAGGAAAAGCTGGGAAATGAAGGCTAAAATGTCCTTTTTCCTTTGTCCTTGCAAAGGACACGTGCTCAGGAGCTTCCCTTCCTCATGTTTCACAGGAGAACTGGAGACACCTTGAGCCAGTCTATTGATTCCTCCTCCAGGACTGCTGTGTTTCACAGCTAAGCACATTCCCTGCTTTTCCCCTGGGTCACCCTGGATAAGGTTTCAGGCAACCACTGGAATGTTTATTTTGATGAGATGATGCTTTTTTAGGTAGCACTGCAGCAGGTTGCACATTCCCAAGCCTGCCAGGATTGCTGGTGAATTATTGCTATTGATTTATTAGAAAGATAAAGGGTCTTTGCCCTTCACTGCTGTAGAATTCCTGACAATTTCAGCATTCTGGGGCACAATCTGCCTTTTTTTTTCCACCACATCCACAGATTGAGCCTTGCAGCTGTTCCTCATGTGATTATTTCTAGGAGTTGCACTGTGGTTACCCATGTGAATGCAGCTCATTGTTGTGGGAGACCATCAAGGGCTGCAAACATGCAGAAATTACACAGGGACAGGGATCTTGCAAACCTTTCCAATCATTTCTTTTTGGGTTTGGATAGGCCTTTTGTTGTTGTTTTGGTGCTTGTGTTTTGTTTCATTGTGAGACTGCCCTGCAGTCTTTAATATACTGCAAGAAATACATCACCATACATCATATAAATATAAAATACAGCAGAAATAAATCAGTTTCCACAGCAAGGGATGTCCTCTGAGAATAATAACCATGCTACCTGAACACTGAACCACCCTGCAACTGAATAGCACCAACTTTGCCACCAAGAAAGGCTGACTGCAGATCAGAAATGCAGGGGACCAGCATATGGTGTGGCTTAGCTGGCAGTCTCCATCACTGCTGAGCAGAACAAATCCTCTTCTCAAGGCTGCAACATCCCCTCTGCTGATAAGGAAAGCAGAATGTGTGCCATGGTTTGCACCAAGCAGCTGCTGGTGATGGCATGAGGTGTCTTCAGGAGTGCAGAGCACCCCAGACAGCAGTTCTGTGAGAGCTGTGCAAGGAAAACTTACAGAAATTAAATTATAAATGATAATTAAGTAGTTAAATTAGAAATAATAATTTTCAGATCTCACTTAGTTGATGTTACTCACAGGAAAAGTTCTTAGAGCCAGCACTGGAATGTGTCTGCTCACTGGAAAGGCAGTTTCCTTCATCTTACACTGGTTTCAGGTATTTAGAAGAGATGCTCAAATGAACCTGTTCCTGCTCAGTTAGTGTAGGGAGTTAAGAAAAGTTTTCTGTTTCATTTTTACAAGTATACAGATCTAGTAGCTCCTTTTAAATTCAAATACTGATTAAATTAACCAGGCTCTGCTTCAGCAACATCTCCCAGTAAACATTGCTGGCTGCATCTATGTTATTAGTGATGATTAAAGAAAAAATGAAAATGACGAGTAGGATCTGGAGAAAATCTAATATTTGTTGTACTCAACAGCTCTTCATCCAATTATGATTTTCAAGATAGAATTATTTTTTTTCAGATCTGCTGGTTAATTTTTTTGGTTCATCTAAATCTATGTTGTATGAAAAAAAGAGAATATTTGAATAGAATAGGACATAATGTCCTTTGCCAGATGAAATCCTAATGCCATCCAAGAGGCCTAAATTCCAGCATATCCTGCTGCTACTTGAAACTCAGTAATTCTTTAATTCCTCCATGTGATTCCTGGGTTTGACTTTGATCATTTTGCCAGAAGTTCTCCTCATGTTCTGTCAGCTCCAATAATCCTTTGCTTTACATTTCTAATGGGCACCAAATCAGTTTTTCATTGCTGGAACAAGCACAGCCAGGGATTATTTATAATAAATATATATAATTAATATAAATATATATTTATAATAAAGGATAATTACCCCCAGGGATGATTCAGAATCCCATAAAACCCTGGGATGTGACTCAGACCTGAAAGTTGCAATGTTTTTACTTTTACCTGTTGCTGTTCAGCACCCTCAGTAAGTAATGGCTGAAGAAAACATTAATAAAACAGCATTAATGCAAGATTTAGGTTTCTGATCAAGAAATAAATGCATTGTCACTGAAAATGGTGTCTTTTATGTAGCAAGGAAACCCTGCCACTCTCCTGACATATCAAACATGGATCCCCCTTGTCCTTCAGGCAAGGAGCCAAGACTTTGATATTTTTAGCTATTACTCATTCTCATCTGCTTCCATATTTTTCCTTTTGTTTGATACACATATTCATGGATGCTTTCATTTTATTTGAGTATGTTCAGGTGAAAAGAAACTGATGATTGTGGCCATGTCATCTCTCAGGTATCCCATATTTCTTTTACCATTTCCCTGTTGGATGTATTTCTCCTCCATGTCTCTGAGTTTTCTTCAGACTTGGAACAAAGCTGCATAAAATATGGGAAATATTGATATAAAGCAAATATAGTTAAATGATGCCATTTTACTTTCAAGCAACCATTAAAAAAAATATCAGTAATTAGATTATTTTTTTGGTCAGAGTTGTCAGAATTCAAAGCACCTGAGTGATCTGAAAATAACAGGGTTTTATTTTAGAAACCTATCATCTATTATTTATAGAAAAACTAGGGCATTCTTACTTGGGGAGGTTTGAGCTCTAGACATGTTCTACAGATTGAGATATAAAAAGAAATAAATCATCCTAATATAGCTCATCCCAGCTAAAATTTACATGGCTGCTCACCCTGCATTCACATCACCTGTCTGGGTGCTGAGCAATTTTCTGCTTTAAACATTCACTCAAACACAGCAGGTCTTGGATTTGGGAAATCAGGAACTCTAGTTCTCTTTAAATCAGCCTGAGGAGCCTCTGTCTTCTGCATTGTGTTGCTCAGGGAAGGTACCAACTGCTAAAAACACTCAAATTGTGACAGGCATCCTACTGAAAACCCACATCTTATGCATTTGAATCAATGAGCCTTGGAAAGCATCTGCAGAAGGATCCTACCCTGAGAAAAAATCCCTTGGTTTTAAGCTACATCTTGGTGTAAACTTTTTATCCTCTGCCTTTTTGAATTTCCTTAGTTATTTGGAATCTAGTTACAGAAATACCCATGAAGCATCCAGAAAAGCAGGCTTCTCTGGAAGGCATTCCCTGATCACAAATAGCTTGTGATTTATTTTCCCTCAGTGCTGTATTTTCAGTGCAGAAAAGTGTTTTAATCCATACAAAAAGATGCCCAAGAAGCCAAAGACGCTGCAAGCCCCAAGGCTCCACGGAGTCCCAAGGTGTCTGATGCCTGAGCACCCTGCAGCAGTCACCAGCAACCAGTGGCTCAGAGGCAATTCCCAAGCAATTCCAGCAGCTCTCGACGTGCATTTTCCTGCCCTGGGGCACGCGTGTGCATCTCCACCTACAAACCAACCATTGGTGAGAGGCAAATCATACAAAGGAATAGCTCAGAAGCAAAGAAAACAACCCCCACAACCAAACCAAATGAGAAACCCTCAGGCATCTCTTCACTTGGATGCCCCAGCACTTCCATCGCAGCTTCAGCACCAATTTCGCAACGCTTGGAGTTTCTCTCCCTTCCACACATCACGTAAATAAGTGTCGCTAGAAAGAGCGGCAGAGCCGCGGAGCCCAAGGCGGGAAGGGCCCGGTCGCTTCCCTCAGGCCCGCGGCGGTTCCCCTCAGGCTCAGCCGCTTCCCTCAGGCCCAGCGGACGCGGAGAGGCGACGACAACCGCTCCGGACGCGTTTCGCTCGTTCGCCAACATGACCGCGCTCACCACAACCCCCTCAGAAACCAGAGAACCCGCAATACCCGCAATACCCGCAACACCCGCAACCCGCCACCGTCACCGCGACCGAGGCAGCGCAGAGGACAGAGCCTTCCCGCCAAAGGGCGGCAACTTCCGCCTCAGTGCGGCCCCGCCCCCAAGCCGCGCTGAGCCAATGAGAGCGGAGAAGCGCAGCCGGGCAGGTAAAGCCGCCGTCCAATCACAATAAGGTCAGCGCCAGAACAGGTGGAGGGGGGGG
>VYZU01085914.1:62768-83112 GCA_013401355.1 Ceyx cyanopectus
CCCCCCCCCTTCCCTTCCCTCCCTCACCCCCTTCCCGCCCCTCAGCAGCCGCCGCCGCCGCCTCCGTGTGAGGGGCCGCCCGGTGAGCGGGGCCGTGTGAAGGGAGGGCGGCCCGGAGCAAGGCGAAGGAGGAGGAGGGAGGCAGCCATGGTGACACCGGAGACTCGGAAGTTCACCCGGGCGCTGAGCAAGCCCGGCACGGCGGCTGAGCTGCGGCAGAGCGTCTCCGAGGTGGTGCGTGGCTCCGTTCTCCTGGTGAGTGCGGGCAGCGCCCGTGAGGGGGGCCCGGGGAGGGGGGGGGAGCTTCAGCTGCTGGGGAGACGAGACCCCCCCCTCGGGGCCTTTCGCAAGGAGGAGACGGGCCCTTTAATCCTCGGCGCGGGGTTTGCGGTTCCCTCTCCCCGGCGGGCTGCCGTGAGGGGGGTGAGGTGCGGGGCAGGCCCCGTGGGATGCGCTTCCCGCCCCGAACTTCTCCTGCTGGCCCAACCGAGCCCTGCGGGGAGCAGCGGCCGCTTCCCCCCCTGAGACCCGCCCCGGGCCGGGGGGAGGGACCGGCCCCTGCCCCCCTTTCTGCTCCACCTGGGGGAGCGATGCGGTTTGTTTTCATCCCGCTGAGTGCTCGGGAAGGCTTTCCAACGGAGGGGAAGGGCAGCGCTGGCAGGTGCAGCGGGGATGGTTTATGTGCTCTTTAAAACGCATCCCTGGGCAAGGCATCGCCGGTCGGGCAGCTGAAGTGAACTGTTGAAGGTGTTAGAAGGTGAATTGAGGCCGAGAGAAGGAAGTATGGGGGGTGTTTTCTTGCCTCCCAAGGTTTTAAACAGCCTCAGCAAGGTTTGTCAGAGCTTCTAGCTAATTTTATTCGTGGCACACGTTTGTTTCTGATTTTTCTGAGCTTCTAGCTGATTTTCTTCATGGCATACATTTGTTTTCCACGTGGTTTTGTTACCCCTGAGGAGGCTATTTTAGTGTGCACTCAGCCCTGGAAATAGTGTTTCGTGTTGTGGTTCCTGATGCTGAAAGTTGGTTTATCACTTGTCATTTTTGCTGAGTAGGGTCTGGTTGGACTTTTTCAAGCTGCTTGTCAGAACAGTTTGGCCATATGTAAGTGTGGTGAGAGTGGCAAATGCTGTAGCTGCAGTGCAAAGCCAAATATCTTCAATAAAAGTGGATTTTTTACAATTAAATTACTCTTTATTTCAGTGTGGGTGATAGAATATCTAATAGAAGACATAATAGCATCATTATTTTATATATATATACTCTGACAGCTTTGCACAAGACACTGGCACATATAAACATGAGGAGCATTCAGTGGTCCCACTTCTCAAAGTCCTTCCTGGGAAGGATAGATGTATTGAAAAAAGATTTTCCATCTTGAGGGATCATGAAAGGGATTTTCATGCCATAAATGTTGTTTTTTGCAGTAATCAGTGACCCTGCCTTCCTTACCTCTCCCTTTTGAAGTGTTTTCTTTGTGAGCTCATGACTAATGTTACTGAGATGAGTTGAAGAAAAAAAATTTATATATATATATATAAGGAATGAGTTGGAAAAATTATATTTTATATATATATATAGGGAATATTTATTTTTTTGTTATGAAAGACTTTTAAAAGTCTTTAATACTTCTGTAGCTGGTGTGGTTTCTGGGCTTTATCATGTGAAAAATCTAGGCTGGTGTGGAGGATGCTGTATTTGGATGATATGGCTTTAAAGAACAGACCCACTTTCTCTCCTAAGCTGCCTCTGAAGGCTCTTTGATAGATCACCCTGCCAGGATTTCTTCAACTGGGTTGTCAACAAAACATCTTGCTTAAAGGAACTCATGTCATCTTGCTGTCACTGCTTGCTCCTGAACAAACACTGACATTTTCCATTAATAAAAACCACTGAAGCAGTTTTCCACTGGCTGGCTTTGCAGTGCAGAACCCCAAGATAGGAAAGAATGAATTCCAACCAGCACTTTTTGGATGTGCACAGCCCAATGTTGCTTTGAGTGTGCAGCTCTGCAGCACAGTGTGCTGCAAATCATCCCATCATGACATGCAGGAGCAGGTAAAATCATCTCTTAATACCTCTGAGGTTCTCTAGATGCTCTGACTTGTTATTGTGGCTGCTGGTGAACACCTCCATCCGTTTTTACCACCACCACCAGGCTTCAAAACAGCCAAAAAAAAGGCATTTTCCATCTTTAAATGAGGATTATTAGTTTTTATGTCTAATAAATGCTTGGTTTTCTGCTTGATCAATGTACTTGGGACCAAGTTTTCATCACAGCTTGAGTTATCTTCTCAGCATTTCACCTCTCACCTGCCCTTTCTGTTGCATTTAGTTTGCTGAACCAACTTTTGGTTCAGCTCTCTGATTTCCCTTTCCCAGTGTGTCAGAAGGCATGTAAAGTGTATCTTGATTATTTGGGTTTATTTTTTGTTGCTGTTTTCCTCTTGCCAATAGCACTCCTGCTGAATGGGCTGCCTCTGGCTGCCAAAATACATGTATTTACCCCAAAATACAGGAGACAAAGCATGGAGCAGTGTGCTGGGGGAGTGTGTGGTGTCTTCCTTAATGATGTGTGAGTGAGGAATTATCTCAGTGATGAAACAGTGTGTTCTACCCTCTATTAAATGAAGCCAACACTTAAGGATAATGAGCCATCAGGATCATGTTTGGCTGATCAGATGTGGTCTGCTTTTGCCTAGCTGTTAATAAAATGCCCTCAAACAGGCAGATAAGGAAAATGTTGAAATAAACCAAATGAAGCAGCAAAAGTTGTTTGGCCTGTGGTGAAGTTAACTTGAGATACAGGAGGACAGGATGGAATCTGAGTGATTCCCAGGTTGTTGTCCCATTTGATTTGGGTGTGTAAAATAGGTTTGAGTATTTGAAGGCTGAAATAATATCCTGATACAGTCTTGGGCTTGATATATTCAATTTCAGGTAACCAGGTCACTCCTGAGTGCTAAGCTCTTGCAGAAATTCAGCTTTTCAGACGTGGAGGAAAATCAGTTTATCATCACTTCATCTTTCCAGTCCTCATCTCTGCTTTCTGTGAATATCAACTGCATAAAAAAGATGGATAGGTGCACTCTGGGATATTTTATTGCAATGATTTTAACTGGCTTTTCCCAAGAATATGGGGAGGATTGTGTAGTATTAATTTGTGTTAACTATAACCTTTATTATCTCTATCCTGAACTGCTGAACTTTACTTGAGGGGCCAAAAAACTTGATACTCTACCCCTAAGAAGTTATTTTGGTTTATGGTACCTTTCCTAAAGGAAATAAAATTGGCAGGGAGTAAGATCTTGATAAAGCTGCTAATTTTATTTTATTGTAAAAAACTTTTTGATTGGACACAAAACCCTAGTGAGAAATCTGTGTTATTTCTGGCAAGTCTGCTCCAGCTGAGACTTTGCTGGCTGTCATAGACATGCCTGTGGTTGTGAAGATTCAAAGGCTGGACTAGAAACTAAAGTTTCTCTGGATAAATACCATTAAACATTTAAATTTTAAATGCCAGGAAGCTTCTTGTTCAGAGAGGAAACGTGCAGGGAAAAATACCAGGCAGCTGTGTGGCCAAAAATACATTGAGTGATATTAAATTGTTCTTCTGAAGAGAAAAGTTGTGGAGCACAGAGAAAATCACCTCATCTAGCTCATTCCTCACTTGCCCCAGTGGAGAAGTGATGCCAAGTGGTGGTCCAGACTTCTTCCTGCCAGGCATCTTATTTATTAGGTGTTTTAGCTGAAAATCAGTAATATATTTGCCTTTGAAGCCCCCTTGAACATAAATAAATCCATGTTGGACCTCAGACCTCAATGAGTTTGAATAGAATATTCAGGTTAATGAAGAGGTGACACACATCATCATTATTTGAAGGATGCTATTCTGGTTTCCTCCAGAAATTCTCTTGGGATTCTTGCTTGTTAGCACCTTGGAATTACTTGCCTGGTGTAGGTGGCTCAGTAATGTCCTATATTATTTTAAGGCTGGTCAAAAACTGAGTTTTGGCTTCTTTCCCCCTCAAGTGCTGAGCATTCTTCACCCTGGCATGGTTTCATCAGTGCTTCTGAAAAGAATATCCTGGAATTACTCACTTGTTCTGTAGCTCTGTAGTAATAATAATAATAAAATAACAAAATAATAAAAAAAAATAAGATATATAATAATAATAATAATAACAACAACAACAACTTGGTGTTGTTGTTATCTTATCATTTAAGAGCCCAGAATAATCACTCCAGCAGGCTGGAAGTTGTGTGGCCACTAGATGGAGTGCAGTGAGCATATTTTCATACCAGAAATCCAAATTAGGCCTTGAAATGTCAAAGAGTTGCAAGGGTGGGTGTTTTGGGTCTCATGATTAACAATAAATGCTGATTTGTTCTGCTGAGAATGACCTGGACAGCTGCCTTGCTCATATTTTCATGGCATTCTTTTTAAACTTTTATTATTATTTATATTTATTTGTATTTTATTATTATATTTATCTTAATCTTTATTATTATTAGGCATTTTTTACTGCAATCCTCTGCTGACAGTTGGTGCTTAGACCCAAAAATGTGTGACTCTACTGCTGAACAGTGGTTTTTTTGAGGGGTACTAGAGCTTTATTACCCATCCAAGAGAGGACTTCTCAAAAATAAATATTTAATACTATTTGATAATAATTTGAGAATATTTTGCATTATTATTAAGGCATAAGCTACTTTTTTTTTCTCTAGAAACACTTCCCATTGTGTAGTCTGCATGAAACCCTCGCAGTGCTTTCCTTTTATTATCATTTAAGTCCTGATCATCATCTCTGGAATCTGAACATTGTCAGTTCTCTATAACCCTCTATTCCAGATAGGAATGAAGTGGGCTTATGCACTAGAAAAAGTTAAATTATATGTATTTTTGAGGGGTGCCTTCCATGGTAATCCTGGAGATGAATTAAATATCTCTACCCTTCAGAGCAGAATCCATGCCAAATTCTTTGCACTGGCTGCTGCCTTGGAGAATAAGGGGCTGGCAGGAACTGCTTGGATCCCTGTCAAATATTGATCTGGAAATTATATTTTATTTTTAAAACAGAACAAGGAGCCTGCTTGTTATTGTGGTGTATACAGGTTGGAGTGGCAGGAGAAGAGTATTGAGATGTTAACTAGCCAGATGATAGGGGAAAATGCTCATAAATCTTAATTATTTCTTCTGAATATCTCATAGCATACAAGAGTTTCCTTGAGAGAAGTTAATTAATAGAAATTAATGTAGCTGACATCATTCATCTTGGGGTCTTCCCCCTCCCTTCATGCATCCTTTTCATTCAGCTTGTTCTAACTCCTCTGCAGTAAGTTAATCCTTTATCCAGTTTTTACAGTAAATTCAGTGTTTTTGGTTTGGGAATTGATCCTTTTGCACGTGAGGAAGAAAGAAAAAGCAAAATCACCTGGCAGAAAACAGATTTCATCAAGCAGGTTAAGAAAACACTTTGCTGCTGGGCTTGTGTTGGTGTTTATTATTTTTATCAGTGGTTTCAGAGCATTCCCTTCCTCTTTTACTCTCTTTTTTTGAAGTGCCTGGTTCTTTTTCAACCCTAAAAAGCACATCTAGGTCACTCCAAGAAATGTTTGCCAGTAGGAACTCAGTGCTGAGCATTCTGGGAGAGCTCTCAGCAGCAGATGAGGATTCTTTGTGGCTGGCAGCAGAAACTGCAGCAGCATCTTTGCAGTTCCCTTTCATCTTGGATTATGTTCTGAGGAGCTCTGAAGCAGGGGTGGATTTTTTTGGTCAGAAGAAACCAGGATTTCATTGCAGCAGCTGATGCTTTCCAGCCAGGAAACATCCTAAAGGTGGAGTGTGCTGAAGATGCTCCAAAGAAATCTTCTTGCTGGTGCTGGGGGAAGGAAGGAGGCATTCTGCCCATGCTGCCAGGGCTGCTAGAAATGCACAATTCCCAGCTTTGGGATGGGCTGCACTACCAGCCTGGTGCTCTTCAAAGGCATTCGGGGTGTTCTGGAGAGGAACTGTGGCTACATCTGCAAGCAGCAAGGGGAAAGCAATGCCCTGGAGTACACAGCATCCAGCTGCCCAAGCCAAGATCCAGGAATATTGATCCCTGCAGCCCTGGTAAATGAGTTTCCTTCAGCCTTCTAGCTGCTAATTGCCATTTCAGCTCTGCCAGCCCGCGTGTGTGTGTGTGTGTGTGTGTGTGTGTGACACGGGTGTGCACTCATCAGGACTGGGGAAGGAGGGTGTGTGTGCTGTTAGATCCCTCCAGACACACTCCTCCTGTGGATCTGGCACCCAGGTGATGATGTTACTGGGAGAAACTAAGGGATGCATTGTTGGGAAAATAATAACCCAGGATTTAAGGTGGATTTTTATATGTATATAACTACATATTTTTTCTTTTTTTTTTTCCCCTCTGAAACGATTTAATTTCAATAAAAAAAACCAAACCAGTTTAATTTCAATTTTTCTAATGCTGAAAGGGATACAGGAGCATTGCAGAAGAAAAAAACTCATTTTAAGGGAGTGATCTCTATTTTCTCAATGTGCTGTGCTCACAGAGGGGTTTTTTTTAGGTAAAACCCAAAGATGCTTTCCAGTGAGACTGGCCTCTCTGCCCCCTGGTGAACGAGGTGCTTGTGCATCACATCCATGGCACTGGGGCTGGAGGGGGTGGAATTGCCCCAGCTAACCTAGCCTCAGGATGGAGGCTTCATTTATTCAGCCATCTAATTGGGGGTTCATTTGCTAATTGCTTTGTCACTGGCCTAGAGAGTTGGAGAGGGGTGTGGTGCACTGAATTTTACACCAGCTTGTGCAGCCATTGCACTTCTGGAAAGCCCTTGGAAATTCCACAGGGCTTTGTTGGCTGTGTGCTGCTCAGGATCACCAAAAAAATCTGTGCTTGTGTGTGTATATACATCTGCAGATTGACATATATGGGTGTATATTTAATTTTATTATATTTATTTATGGACGTGGGTGCACACACAAAAGCTTCCAGGAAAAAATACAGAATATTCAGATGCTTAAAATTACTGGCAGTAATTTTGAGATAGTATTGTACTTATAAATTCTTCATGTGGTTTGATATTAAAAATAAAATGGCTTCCCCTAGATATTAGGAGCCTTTTGACAGTGTTAGCCATTTTTAAGTTCCCCTCACACAGATGGTTGTGCAACTTTGGACAAAAAATTCTTCCAATAACTTTTGTGCTGCCCTGAATTTCAGAGCTAACACCTCTGCTGGCCTTTAATGCTATATATAGATGTGTGAATAAAGAAATCCCTTTTTTTGGTGTTAATATAAGAGGAATTATTGTAGCTTGGAGGTTGCAGTGAATTTGATTTTCCTTTATTTTTTTTTTAANTTATAATGTAGATATTTATGGGAACAGAACATCTAATGTTTTCTTGTAGCAACTGCAGTTTCTTAGACCATGTTACCTGTTGAATAAACAGCAACATCACCATTAGGTGTTCCTGTTCTTGCTTTTTGCATTAACTAGTTAACTTGGAGAAAGTGGAAAAAAATTAGAGGACATAGAAATATCTCTCCATAAATTTTTAATTGAAGGAAGTAATTTTGCTGAGCNTGAGATATTATTCCAGCATTAATATCTGTTGAATTTAGCCCTCAAAATGGTTTGCAAACTGGCAGGATTAAGCAGAAAAGATGCTAAGTCTGCTGTTTACAACCAGAATTCCACATCTGTCAGTTGTTTTGGGGCTTTGTTAATTGTGGATTTATATATGGCTTTATCAGCTTGGTTTAACTGGAAGAGAAGTTTCCTTCTGGGAGAAATACTCAATCCAGAAGGGTGATGATGATAAAAATAAGTTCTTTTTACCCCTTGAAGTATTTGCTGTGCTGATGGAGGAGCTAGAAAATTCTCAAGTGGATTGAAAATCATTAATTTTTTTTTTCTTTATATTTGTCTGAAAATTGCAGTAAATATTTTTTTTTTATTATTCATAAAATATTTTCTGCTCTGCATGCTTCTGATGACTCAGCACTGCCATTCCTCAAGCTTCAGAACCTTGTAGGTTGGAAAACTACATCTTTTAAGGTCATTCAGGAGCTGTAGCAGGTGCCTAATAATTTGAAGTAATCTTAATTTATTAAATCTGGAAAATATCCTTATATATTAATTATATATATAAATATATCCTAATATATCAATTTGAATAACTGTCTGTCTGTGCTTGTGCNTTTATGGGAACAGAACATCTAATGTTTTCTTGTAGCAACTGCAGTTTCTTAGACCATGTTACCTGTTGAATAAACAGCAACATCACCATTAGGTGTTCCTGTTCTTGCTTTTTGCATTAACTAGTTAACTTGGAGAAAGTGGAAAAAAATTAGAGGACATAGAAATATCTCTCTATAAATTTTTAATTGAAGGAAGTAATTTTGCTGAGCAAGTGAAAGGGTTTTTTTTTTAATGAGCTTAAACATTAAGCAGCAATTTTCTAGATGGACCTGCCTTAGTGGAGGGCTTTGTGTTAAAAGCCAGCTAGAAATTACATTAACCATTCCATAGGAAAAAACAAAGTCTTCTGCATCTTTAAACAGCTGTTATAAAAATATTGGCTTTGTTTTTGCCTCTCATTGTGCTTGGGGAAGGATAAGGCAGAACAATATGGAAAGAAAATCCCATTTATACTGAATTTAAAGCCATTCAGGTGATGAAAGAGCAACACCTGACCTGGAGAAAACAATGCTGCAGTTGAAAAACCAACTCCTTTGTGAAATGAAGCAGAAGAAATACCACTGGAAGTGTGTAAAATGATTCATCCATCTATACTTCATGCATTTCTGATGGCAGTGAAACACATTCCTGCTTGGCAGCTGCATCCTCCAGTGCTGCTTGGATTTACTCTCAGCTGTGCTTTTCCCCTGCCTGAAAACAAAAGGGGCTGGGGCAGAACCCAACTGCATGTTCTTGACCTATTGTCTACCTTGATTTGCACAGGAAGGTCTGCTGTGCTCAATTTGACTAAACTCCTGCTCCCTTAACCCTTAGAGGAGCTTTAGGGAGTGTTCCAGACTTCAGTGGATTGGAAAGATGAATGAACAAAATTCATTGAGCTTCTTTTTCTCCCTAAAGAAGCACAGTAAATCGTTGTTGTCTTGATAATAGGTAATTTTATTATTCCTTTCCTTAGAAAGGTGCATTGTGGATGAGAGGAGCAAACTCCATGGATTGCAGGAAGCTGAAATAACAGGTTTGAGATGGGGAAGGAAAAGGGATTTTAACCTTTTATGTTGTCTGAAGGGTAAGAAAATAATGCCTTCTTAAAAATCCTACAGTAAAAGAGGTGTTTGTGCTTCTCCATGACTTCTGCAGCTTCAGGAGCCTTTCTCTTCTGGCAGAGAGCAGATAAAAAGTCCTCTCAAGCTAAATCTAGTGTGTTAAGAACTGCCCAGAGAAGTGGAGCAGATGTGAGCAGTGGATGAAGGTTGGTGACTCAGTTTCCCAGCTGTCTGCTGGACAGGGAGGCTAAACTTGGGATCTGCTGCTCTGGGGAGTTGGATTTTCAGATATATTTTTGGGTGCTAAATACAGCTGCTGAGGTTTGGGTGCCTGGAGGTTGCAACTCACTGGTGTTAAAAAGAAACACAGGGAAAACCAAAATAGCTGTCTCAAAATTGCTCAGCACAGTTGATTTTGTTTTCAGGAGGAATTTAGCAGCCAATGAAATGCTGTTTGTCCAAAAGCAAAGTCAGCATGATTTGAGTTCAGAAAACAGGGAAGAGACCCCCAGCAAAAAGAATCATGGAATCATTCAGGTGGGAAAAGCCCCCTGGGACCACCCAGCCCAACCATCAGCCCTGCTCTGCACAGCTCACCCCTAACCCATGGCCCTCAAACCCACAGCCAAACACCCCCAGGGACCCCTGGGCACTCAACCCCCTCCCTGGGCAGCCTGGGCCAGCCTCTGACCACTTTTGTCCCTCCTCCCAGTCTGGATTGCCCTGGAGCAGCTGGAATCCAGCCCCTCTTCTTCTGGCACTAATGCCCTGTGAGCAGAGCCCAGCACCAGCCTCTCTGCACTGGCCTGGCAGGGGCTGCAGAGAGTGAGGAGGGCTCCCCTCAGCCTCCTCTTCCTCACACTGAGCACTCCCAGCTCCAAATCAATCCTATGGAACCCAAGATGGCAAGTGCTGGTCTTCACTGCTGAAGTTGGGCTTCTCTAGAGTGACTTCAATGAGAAAGTTGAATTTAATTTTATTTGTGAGTTAGAATATAAAAGATTATAAAATACTCAAGCCTTGTTTTTCTGAGTGCTGTAAGACTTGCACTGTTCCACGTGGTCAGTTCAGCAACACACATTCTCTTTTGTGTTGGATCACAATAAGGCAGTAAAATAGATCCACCTTTTTTTTTTTTCCAGAGGAATACAACAAGCTTAGGGGCTGGGCCTTTGTCTCCTGCATTCCCTTGTAGCAAGCTGCAGCTGGGAACTGAAACTAGCACTTTGTGCAGCTTGTGCTAGGGGAAAAACCATTGTTTTCCCTGCATCACTGGCATGTTGAGGACTTGGATGCCAAAAAGAATACTGCTGTTTGTGTTTCCAGTCCAAGAATGCAGGCAAGAAGCAGCAGAAATCCAAAGAAAGAGCTCCTTAGAGTCTCTCCCCAGCAGAGTAAGGATGCAGGTCCTTGTGAAGTAGAAGAGGAAAGTGCTGTGGTGGTGCTGGTAAGAATGATTTCAACCAGTTTTCTCTTCCATTTCTGCCTGCTGCTGGAAAAAAACACTTTATTTAATAGTAATTTATAGCACAGGGAGGTGTGAAGAGGTGTCTTCAGGGTGAGGTGTGTTGTGAGCCTTTTAAATGGATTTTTGCCCTTCTGCTTTAGGATCTTTGGTTGCTCTCTGAGGGTGACTCTGGAATTTGTTGTCACACTTGCTCCTCAGTGTGTGTTCTGTCTGGAACCCAGCAGGAAAAATCCTGTTTTCCAATAGATTCTATTTTTTTATCTGCCAAGCATCTATTTTAATTAAAATGTATGTGAACTCTCTAAAGGCTGTGTGTGCACTGGTTAAATTTAACTTCAATCTTCCAAGAACTGTAGAAAATTAATGTGTATTTCTATTAAATGATTTATTTTTCAATGACCATTAATTAGGAAATTAAAGTTTCAAAGTAGGGAAACGACTCATTTCCAGTAAGAAAAACATTTCTCTATGCAGGGAAGTAATGAAATAACTTTTTTTAATGTCACAGCACAGTTGTGTTGGAAGTTTGTTAGCACAGCAAGAGAACATAACAAGCCAGCTGTAATAAATCCAACTCCAGCCAGGACAATGAAGCTCTTCAAATATCAGAGGCTTGCTGAACTGATAGCTTGGGTATCAGTAAAATCAGTACTTGCAGAAGTCTTAAAATCACAATTTTACTTAATCATATCTCTTAAATACTGAATTCCAGGATGACACTTTTACTTTTTCATTGAGTTTTGTTCTATTTGGAGCATTTGTTATTAAAACATGGGTTTTTTTTTTTTTGGTCTGGGTGTGTGCTGATTTCTGCTCCAGATTTTCATCAGTACAATATGAGCTAATCTTGTGTGTGCTTTCCTGCCTTTGGAATGTTTCACTTTATTTAGAACTGCTTCCATTCCCCTGTGGATACTCAGAGAGGATATTTGTGTTTCTGCAAATACTTAGAGCACTGCAGCTGATCTGATGGACTTAAGAAGAAGAAAACATTCCTGTTTTTACACTTACAAAATATATCCTTAGAATTTTCCAGGTACCATTGACTGTTCAGGGATGATTATACCTTCAGTGTTTCCCCTTAATTTATTTTTTCCTTTTCAGTATGTTCATTCAAAACAAAGGTCAATATTTCCAGGGAAGAACATTCAGGTCACACAAAAAATTCACTATAATTTCAGTCATATGTAGGAATGCTGCAGGATATATTCCAGATCATATATATATATCATGATATTATATAAAAATAAATATAATGTATATGTTGGTACATAAAAAGGGATTTTTATTTAATGGTTTTGACCCTGTTTGTCCAAATCCAGAAGCCATATCCTGACTGCTGGTTTGAAATAGGGATTTATTTTGTTGCAGATGAAAAGCTGAAGCCTTGTTTGAAAGACTTTTAGTGTCTGGAAACTTGATTTTGCAGTTGAATTTGGTGTCAGCTGGTCCTTAAATGATACTCAACAATTCTGTGCCTACCCAGTGTCTTCTCTTTTATATTCCATGAAATAATAGACTGGAAAAATATCTTTTTTTTTTCCCTGAAGAGCTTTGAGAGAGAATCTGTTTCCTCATGGTGTTGGAGGCTTGGCCAGATGCCCACATCAATGTGCTGTTGATTGTTTTCCTTCTTAATATCTGCTCCCAACTGATAAAACATCCTCTTCCCTTGGAAGCTGACAGATGACTGAGGAAGAAAGCAGGAACACTTGGGAGAAACCTGAGGAAGCAAATCCCTCCTCAGTTTCTACAGAAATGGTGCTTCTGCAAATGAGGGAATGAAAATATAGAATATGGATTAAAATATAGAATATGGAATAAAAATTTTATTTAATGCCTTTGACCCTGTTTGTCCAATAATTTCTTTTTATATATATATTTTTTTTTTTTTTTCAGTGCAAAATAAAGACATAATTCTGATAAGCTCTGATTTAGTGTGTTCTGTTTCTTCTGAGGCAAAGGACATTTCTAGCTATGCTGTAGTGTTTAATGAAGATTTTCATGAAGATGAAATCTCACGTTGCTGACTTGGTCCAGACTCAACCAGTGTTTTTCCTCAGGATTCCAGTATTCCTGATTTTTCTTTTTCTCTTTCCTAGGCAAAACCAAAACTGATAGAACCAATAGACTATGAAAATGTGATTGTTCAGAGGAAAACACAGATTTTGAATGACACTTTACGTGAGATGCTGCTGTTCCCTTATGATGACTTCCAGGTAATTCCATTTTCCTCTTCTTTTGTTGTCTCTCTGCTTCATTTTCACTGATTCTGACCTGAATAACTCACAGCCTCCCTACTCTGAGCTAAAAACAAAAAATAAATGGTTTTTTGCAAGCTGCAGGTATGTAGAGAGTGGACATAGTTTTGGAATATAGTGAGATTATGATTTCTTTATTATAAATACATTACTTTATAATAAATAATTACAGTATAATGTAATAATAATAATAATTACATTATAATGTAATAATAATACCTGAATAAATACCTAATACCTGAAGAAGTTTTCTGGATTTCCTCTATATAGTCTTTGGCAGAGGCTCATTTAATCCTCTACTTCTATAAAGACTATTTTGTACTGTCAGACTTTATTCTTATGGTACCAAATTTATTTCCTTGTAAGTCTGACTGGCATAAACTTCACCTATTTTTATTGCACATCTGATTCCCCAGTACCAGTGTGAGTTCTCTAGCTTGTTTTCAACAATAAATTGCTCTTTATTAACAATCTGTATTAATCTGTATTAAGCCAGAGAAACCTTGTATGTGCATTGAAATATATTTTTTAATTATATATATTTTTTATATCCCTTTTTCCTCATTTCTTGTGATCACACAGTGTGTGGGGGACTCCTGGTGAGCCTCTGCTCAAATGTACACTGCTTATCCCCAAAATCTGTGTTTAAAACAGTGAGCTGGAGTATTTAGAGTTACCTGTAAACATGCTCACAGCAGTTTATAGGTGGACACTCCTTCCATTGTCTGAAACCTGTTGGAACCATTTCCTCTTCCAGCATTCTGAGCTTTTTGTACCAGGTTTTTTTCTTTGTGCTTCAGTTAAACTGATTACAATCTAAAAAACAACTCGCTTAAAAGGAAGCCAAGCCCTGTTGATTTAGAAAAGACATTAACAGGCTGTTTGCTTACCCCTAAAACTACCCCTGCACAGGCTTCTCATCACTGGATCTCATGCCTGCAGTTCCTGACAGGTTAGAGGAGAGTTTCCAAGAGGCAGATCGATGCCACCAGAGGATGGGCTGCAGCTGGAATGGCTTCAGGAGACACTTGAGACAAACTCTGCTCAGCTGAATAATGGATTTGGGGTTGTTTTCTTGTGGAATTAATTTTGCTAGTGTTTTCTTGGCCATATGAACCAGACAAACCCACTTTTCTGTGGGATCTGATGCCACTCTTGCTGAGAAAGTCTCACAGAATGTTAGGGGTTGGAAGGGACCTAGAAGACGGAGAACGTTGTCTGGCTGCCCCTGCTCTGCACTAGGTGATCTTTCCACCTCCCTTCCAACCCCTGATTCTAATCTCTGCCCAAGAGCACGTTCTGATTAATTGCCTGTGATTAATTCTCAATCACTGCATTCAGTGACTGTTTTTCCTGAGCTCACCCCTGTGCTGTGTTGTTGTGCAGACGGCGCTGCTGCGGCGGCAGAGCCGCTACGTGCGCTCCACGGTGCCGGAGCAGGCGGAGAAGGAAGCCCAGAGCCTCTTTGTCACCGAGGTGAGCTGCTAGGGAGCAGGCTGGGCCATGGCACTGGGGGGCCTCCAGTCTCCCACCGTGCCAAACACAGGCAGCCACACAATCATTCAGCCTGGGATCACCCAGCCCAACCACCAGCCCTGCTCTGCACAGTTCACCCCTAAACCGTGTCCCTCAAACCCACAGCCAAACACCCCCAGGGACCCCTGGGCACTCAACCCCCTCCCTGGGCAGCCTGGGCCAGCCTCTGACCACTTTTGTCCCTCCTCCCAGTCTGGATTGCCCTGGAGCAGCTGGAATCCAGCCCCTCTGCTTCTGGCACTAATGCCCTGTGAGCAGAGCCCAGCACCAGCCTCTCTGCATTGGCCTGGCAGGGGCTGCAGAGAGTGAGGAGGGCTCCCCTCAGCCTCCTCTTCCTCACACTCCACACTCCCAGCTCCTTCCCTGGCTCCTCACAGATGGATTCCCCAGCCCCTTCCCCAGCTCCATGGCCTCCTCTGCACTGGCTCCAGCCCCTCCAGATCTCTGGGCTGGACGTGCCCAGCACTGGACACAACCCTCCAGCTGTGGCCTGCCCAGTGCCTAGTGCAGGGGGACAATCCCCTCCCTGCTCCTGCTGCTTTTCAGGGAAGAAGCCCTGAAAATAATACCACATCTTTATTGCCATTTAGGTGTCAGTGATTTCAAGGAAATATCTCCAGGAAAAGCTAGGTTTCTTGTTTTTTTTTCCATTGAGAACTGGAAAAGAAGGATTACAGGACAGCTTTGTTAGTGTAAATGGCTTCTGCAGATGCTCCTCCCCCACCTTCTTTATGCTTTTGAAATGTATTGTCTTTTTTGTATTGTCTACTGGTTTCCTACTGATACATTTGATATTTTAACATCTGAAAAAAAGCAGCAGCTCTTGTAATTCCAAGAAAACAGTGAGAGCTCCAAATAGCTGAACCTCCCTCAAACCTCAAAGTGATTTATCCACATTGACACACACTCTTAATCCCCAACCTAAAGAATTCTAAGAAAAAGTTGATTTAAGGTAGCAAGGAAAGAGGAGCTTTGCAGGCAGTTCAAGAAGTTCCATGAGTTTCTGCAGAACAATTGCTTGGCAAGTATTTACTTTGCATTTGGAATTATTAGATGCTGTGTTTGTGTAGATGGGAGTCTATTTGTACAACAAATTGTAAAACTTTTTAGCATATGGTTTCTGGCAACAGATTCAGTCAGTTTTATGTTACTTTGGTCTAAGCCAAGATAAATCAGAAGTTGTAAGATGTAGCAAGAGGGGTGGAGTAAAATGGTATTTCCTGTGATCTAGTCCAGAGCTTTGTGACAGAATTGATTTTCAGCAGCTGGAAGCATACACTTTAAATTAAAATATACATTTAATGCTGCTGGAAGCCTAAATTTAAGGAAAAGACACTTCATCTAAGTGCAAAATGGAATATTCTATTTTAATCATGCAGCTGTATTTTCATGCTGAGTGTTGAAATGGCTCTGTCATGTTATCAGCAAAATGCTGCAGATGGCTGAAGATGATGAACCCAGAGCTGAGTGTATTCACCATTTTCTGCACAACTAGCAGATAATGTCTTATTAAAACTTCTGGCTTGTTGCAGAATGGATTGTGTGTGTGTCCAGGGAGTGGTGTTTACCCTCTGCCCATTAACACTTCTCTTTTCTTTGCATTAAACAGTGCATCAGGACCTACAACTCAGACTGGCACGTTGTGAACTATAAATATGAAGACTACTCAGGAGAGTTTCGACAGCTTCCAAAGTAAGTGTAGAGTATTTGGAATTTGGGGAGGAAATCTGTCAGTATTTAATATGAATTCATTAATACCTGCAGCATGCAACTTGAAATTTGCTGTGGCAACGATTATATTTATGAAATTGAAGTGTAAAATCTTATTAAACCATTTTCTATAGAGATACTGTAATAACAGATTTATCAATCTGTTAATTAATGGGAAATCTAGTCAATGGAACTGAAATAAGCACATAGTCCTAAAAGGAGCCCATGGTTCTTTCATGAAAAATGCATGTTTTTATTCAATTATCTTGTCCTTTTTTCTCCTCATCAGGATTGTATTATTAATAATTTTTTAATCTATAAAATATGTAACTGATCACAAAAGAATCTAGTATTTAACAACTTTTTTCTTTCATAGTAAAGGGGCAAAATCAGAGAAGCTTCCAGTTCATTTATATGAAGTGGATGAAGAAGCAGATAAAGATGAGGTGAGATAAAAGTAATTTTTTCCTACCTATTGCATTCATTAAAGATTGGTGCATGTGGAGAGGTCACAAGTGAAGTTTTCACAGTTTAATCCTGAAGTTGAGCACAATCCTAGAGGAACCTGTTCCAATATGACAGTGCACAAGTATAGTGCACAAAGTGACACACTCCTTTTCAGTTCAGACCTGGAGATCTAAAAGCTAAAAAAAAAATTACTACAGCTAAAGTATATTCTTAGTCAATAGCTTAGGGAAAACAGGTATCTGTAGCCTCAAGCAATTTCCAAGTATATTTCAAATGCCAAGACTTATTCCAGTAATTACTACTGTTATTTTGGTGATTAATTGAATTTTTACCACACCCTGTTTCAAAAGGCAGGGTTTAAATGCCACTGGTTGCTTTTCTTACAAGTACTTGAACTCTTCCATCACAAAAGAAGAAAAAAAAAGACTTTTTGTGGGTTTTATCCTTCTAAATTCCTTGTATTCCTGCTTCATATGAAATAAAAGTAGTTCCTTACAAGTTTTCCTGGATTAAATGTGAATAAAATAGTCCAGGGAGTGCAGCTGAAGAGGTGGTTTTCTGATCTGGACAAATACCCATCTGTATCCACATTTTTATGAGACAAAAATAATGATCTTTTGTATTACAATGATACTAACATGCCTTGGCATTATTTATTGCTGATAATATTTCTGGTAAGGTGAGTTAAACATGAAATCAATTGAGGTTTAACAGGCAAATTAATATGTTTTAAGTCTGGAAAACTATAGTGTGGCTATGATCAGGTGGGGAGAACAGCTTGTTTCCTTCTGGTAATTCCTGCTGGAACAGGCAAGAACAATCTGAAGAGGAGAAAAAAGCAGGCTAGGGAGAAAAGGGAGCTGAAAACCTTAAATCCTTTGCTCAAGGGCAGAATTAACACTATTTTCTTGCAGTCATGAACACCTTTGTGTGCCAAAAAGCACTAGACTCACAGTTGTTTGGTCTTTTCATTTCACTTTTGTTTCTGTTTGTTTGCTTCTGTGGTTTTTGGTTTGGTGGGTTTGGTTCTTTTTGGTGGTTTTAATTTAAGAAAGGTGATTCATTAAAGACCAAAAAGCTGCAGATGCTGATTAAAAATTGGAGGAAAACGAGCTGAGCTTCATTTTGCACCTTTAAAAAGGGGAGAATTGCCTTCCCCAGACTATTTTGGGCTATCAGAGCATCAGGTGGATGTTTGCAAGTGGAATTTTTCAATCAGCCTGGGCTGTGGGATCAAGATAAGGAGCTGTTTTTGTTGAAACAGTGGCTGCTGGAAGAAAATCTTGGATCTGAGTTGGTGGGAAAGATGATTAAAAAAGGTGAGGCACAGTGTGCAGCAGTGATACCATAAAAGTGAGGAAGTGAACTTCCCAGTTGGCAGCAGGATTACGTTCTCAGGGTGCAAGTTGTGTGTGCTCAGGGCTGGGTGCTGGGCTCCTCTCTGGTAGCAGGTGGGAGGCTCAGAAGCATTATTTAGAAGACTAAATAAATTAATTAATAAATTAACTACTAGATTTTTACAGATTGTTCCTTGATTGAGTTCCAGAAACTAATCAACACTAATCCAAAATTTGATTTTAATCTTATTTTCTCGCACTAACAATTACACAAGCAAGACAGCCACTTTGTTTTTTATATATTCTATTAATATTTGAGAAAAAGAATTCAAAAATTAGGTGAGGCACTTGAAGTTTTATGGTTTTGTTTTCAGCTGCATGCTCAGTTACTTTGGAATGTTTGGATAATAAATGGTCAGTTTATTAGTAACTTGCCACTGCTGCCAAATTTGCTCTTGTTCTCTTTAGAAAGGTTGAATCTGATCTGGAAAAGGAAGGATCCAATTCAAGAATTCAAGTTTTAGTTCCATGCAAATCCTTGAGTGAGCAGTGGATTGGAATTAATATTTATAAAGCAAAATGGTTGGAGGAATATTATATATTATATAATATATATAATATAAAATATTATATTTATAAAATAAATATTAAATAAAATATTATATTTATATAATATAAAAAAGCAGGGCCTCCTAGCACATTATATTTAAAAATAGCTTGGAAAATTTGAATTACAGCAGCTTGTGATGCAAAACTTCACTTTTTTTTTTTCCTTTTCCCCTCCATCTGTCCATCTGCAGGATGCAGCATCCCTTGGCTCTCAGAAGGGTGGGATAACAAAACAAGGATGGCTGTACAAAGGCAACATGAACAGTGCAATAAGTGTGACCATGAGGGTGAGTTTCAGCACTGTGCCTTTCAGAAGCCAGTCTGTGTGGGGCTTCCTGCTGAAAAAAAACCCAAACCAAAAGTGGTGTGGGATGAAAGAGGGAAATTTGGATGTAATTTATAGCTGTGAAATCTTATTTTCCTTTTTTTTTCTTCTTGAATCAGAAAAAAATGCATAAAAAATCCAGTATGTGGGAGTAAATAATTTCCTTAACTGGGTGTGTTAGCAGTAGAAAAGGGACTTCATAATAGGAGAGGTTTTTAGGTGTATTACCTCTTCAATTAGAAACCAAACAAGTTATTTTTACAATGATCACAGTTTTATTTACAATTTATCTGTTATGAATAATATTTGAGTCAGTTTTTATGCCTTTAGTGCATAAAATTTGATTTAGTGCAACCTTGCTGCAGGTTTTCAAGTATTACTATTATTATTATTATTATTATTATTATTAAAATGATTATTTCTTATTTATTTTCTGACATTACTGATAAGGTTTTGTATAAATAGAAGCTTTTCTCCACATCCAACTGTGCAGCTGGGACTTGAGGGTTTTGTGATGTGAAACTGGTTAACACTTCTGTTCTACTTTTTTTTTCCTTCCCCCTTTTCACTAGTCATTTAAAAGAAGATTTTTCCACTTAATCCAACTTGGTGATGGATCCTATAATCTCAATTTCTACAAGGATGAAAAGATTTCTAAAGAACCTAAAGGATCAATATTTCTAGATTCCTGCATGGGAGTGGTGCAGGTAATTGTCATTGTTAATTCTGTGCTGGATAGCAAATGGGTTTGTTAAAAATATAGATATTTTTTGTTATATTTAAGTGCCTGTCACGCAGAGAACAATTAATCACACTGCATCTTTTAGAAACAGTGAATGAGATTTGAAATGGCAAGAGAATGAATTAAAATGACTAGTTGATATCTAATATTTATCAAAAACACCCACTAAACTCTGGAGGCAAACACACAAACCCCCCAGTGTGAACTCCTGGCAAAGTCACAACAGCACAGAACTCAAGTTGCTCCCAGTTAACATGTTGTGCTGTGAAATCCTTTGCATAGCTTCTTGTGTGGGATTTTTGTTGTGGGAATTGTCTGAAATTCAGCCACCCTTCCAGATGCTTTCATTTGACCTTTCCAGTGTAACTGGTGTCTGCTCTGCTTTGCTCTAGAAAGTTAAGGGCTTTGGTGAAATGTTTAGCAGCAAGTGCCAAAGAAAAGATTGATTTGTCTTTTTTCTTGGGATTCTGTTATGTATTTAGAGTACAGCATGGCACTGTTTTGCAAGGCACAGCATACCTGGAAAAAAAGAACTTGGGTAGAAATAGTCAGAGTTGAATAAAAATATATTTTTTTGTTTGGGTTTTTTTTTGTATTAAATTATTTGAATTTTTATACATATAAAAAATATTTTTAT
>VYZU01085915.1:0-33696 GCA_013401355.1 Ceyx cyanopectus
GTGTTGTTGCTTTGGAATCCACTCCTAAGACAGGTGGGTTTTTTTTGGGGGAGAAGCAACTTGGTGGGAAGGTTTGGGTTGTTCTTTTCAGTGTATCATGATGGTGTTTGGAGGGAACTGAATGCGTTGAGTCCCCTTGGCTGAATGTGGAGAGTGACAGGTAAGTGTCCAAGCATGGGTGTTGATGCCTCTTGACTCCTAGCAGTCATTGCAGTGCCTGAAAACACAAGTCCATACCTGACATGCTGAGGGTTTGGATGCTCCAGTCAAGCAGTGGTCAGCAATTCGGCTGAGGCAGGACTACAGCCATAGATTTCAGGGCCCTGTCATTGCAACAGCCAATTCAGTCAGGCACTTTGTCCTGACTTTCCCTTCTGATTACCTCCAGGTGGAGAAAGACTGATATGTGTTAGGGGAAGATGTCAGTGGTCTTGTATGCATTGGTGGGAGGGCAGATTCAGAGATGGATACGGGCACTGGCTAAGCACCTACCCTCTGGTGTCCATGTAGTTTGTCGTCAGGAGGATGCAGAGCTTGGCACCCTATGAGCACCACAAACTCATTCTCCCCTTCATCATGTGGCAGTAGGAATACAAAGGTCTTTGGGCAGGATTCATCCCACGTTCAGGGGTCAGGTACCCACCAGCTCCCTGAAGACCTGATCTGTTCTGCCAGTGTCTCTTGCAGAAGAGGAGCAAGTGGGAGAGATTTGGTCTAGCTGGAGGAGGGGTTATGGGAGTGAGACTGGAAGAAGAAGAACATTGGTGTGTTTGATGTGTGCTGTGCTTCAGTTCCTCCACCACAAGAAGAGATCAAAGAGACAGAAACTGCTCTCAGGAGCTCTTCACAACCAGTAGCTGGGAGCTGCCAGTGTCCCTATAGCAGGTCAGGAGGCTGCAGTCCTGGGAAGAGAGCCAGGCAAGGCAGGGGGCTTCCCTGGTTATAGGGCTCTTGGAAGAGGGACTTGTAATCCCTTGGAAGCCCAGCAGAAATGTGCCAGAGCTGGGCAACGGAGCTGGGTTTGGCACAAGCAGCAGACAAAGAGGATGCCTGTGAGAAGGTGGGGCTGTGTCAAGAGCACTTTGGGGTTTGGCTTGGGGCAAGAGTCATCTATTTTTGTTCTGACTTTTAAGACTCTGTCTTCTGAGCAGTAATATCTGATGCATTGTTGTGAGGAGCCATTGCAACACCCTCCCCTGTGCTGCCAGAACCTCTTTGCTGTGTGGGACCCAAAGCTGCAGCCAGGCTTGGTCTCCACGGATGTTTTCTGCAGAGTTTACACTTTGCCCGCTGTGGATGATTTTACACCTGCAGCTCCTTGTGTAAGAGATCTGAAGGAACAACTGGAGCCCAGGTTGTCTATCGAGTCTTATGTGGAGGAGGCTGAAGTGTCTCCAGGTTGGGTATAATCTTCACATCTTGTCTGAAGACGTCAGAGTGACTCAATCTGGGCGTCTTATCCGTATGTGCTGAGTGTGGTCAGCATCCAGGCATTTGGCTGACTTGACAGATCTTCCCCCTCATCATGGAGTCTCCATGTGGGTTGTTACAACCAAGTCATGCTGCCTACTAAGAGAAGCAGCTCCCAGAAGGCATTTGGCAATCTGGACGAGGACATGAGAAGAGACAACTTGTACTCTCTGAGTAAAAAATGAGCTGCCCAACATGACCCTGCAGCTGCACTGGACCATAGAGTGACCTGGAGCATTTAACTCCATGTAGAGATTGTAACAGAATTAAGACCCTCCCCATTACAGCTGTTTTTGAAAGGACAGATGTCCCCTCTCTACTGTAGCGATGGCTGCCTACTCTCCAGTTGCAGAAGGCAGGCCACACACATCTGGATAACCTTTGGCCAACCATGACTTGTGTCCCTCAAGAGGAAGATAACTCTTGGCCAATCATGGTGTATTTCAAGAGTAGAGTAACCCCTTGACCATCTGCAAACTGACCCTTGGTGAGGATAACCCTTGGTCATCATGGCTTGTGTCCCCCAAAGTGGAATGTTCTTGGGTAACTGTTGCTTGAGACCCCCTCAGCTGTCATGTTCTCCACTCCCTTACTCCCCATTCTGTGAAGGGATCGTGGTGTCCAGCAACCTCTAAGTGACTGTCACTGATATTTATGTTTCTGATTCCTCTGGTGGCTTTTGACAGTGATTCTCTGGGCTGTTTATTTGGGCTGGTTGAGGTGTCTGTGGCTTCAGGTTGATACCTAGTCAGACCTTCAAACAACACTTAGTTGCACCTCTGTTAAAGGAGATTCCACAAATTCCTTAGGAATGTATATAGTCACGCTTAGATCTTTTGAATGACCTGAAATTCATGTTCATTATTGTTTTATATTTTATGAGGGGCTTCAGTGTATATTTTCTCTGTCACATTTCGATGGCTTATGTTGGCTGTTATCTAGAGAAAATGTGAAAAGCCATTGAATATTTGACTCATTAACATGAATGTGTATTTGATTGATAATATCCAGGCAGACAATACATTCAATATGCCTTTAAAGTAGTATTTCCAGACCTCAGTTCCTTTTAAGCAGCACTTCTAACCTCTTCAGAACCCAGCACCTCAATACAGTTGTGCATTTTCTATGGCAATCTGGAGCATTTTGAGCAATGATTTCAAATTTCATTTACATGCAATCAAAGAATGAGCTTCTTTATTTCAGAGACATCCTACAGCATACATTTCTAGAGGACATTCCTTTCTCAGCAGAAGATTTGAAATCAAGAGGGTATACTATGCCTTAGAAGTTCCAATAATTCCTTTTCTCAACGTCTTTTCCACTTCAGTTGTCCCATCCTTGGAAACAACCAAGCAAACAGGACATCTGTGTTTGTCTGTGCAGCAGGGACCCTTCACCACCTCTGATTGTTCAGCTGTCGTTCCACTTCTATAGTGCTTGTCTGTCTGTCCCAAATCATCACCATCGAAGCAGCTGCTCAACACATCCCTTTGTTCTTCCACATGTCTCCCTCAGAAGAGCACAGAGAAGGAAGGTGATGATTGAAGTTGTTCACTCAGCTCCAGCATCATCTGATGCCCCAGTGGGTTGTCACAGATCTGGGGAGATACAGTTGGAGGGAATTTAATCCTCAGGTGGAAGACACTCCCATTCCAAGTGACACCACGCTCACTGCGAGGAGATGTTTTTCTTTTCTAGCAGGAGAATATGCTGAGTCTCTTCAAACTCTGGTGTCGTGAGTTTCCCTTTTGAGATTGGGAAACTTCTACAATGCCAAAGGCAATTTCACATATAAAAAGCGGATTTAGGGTGTGTTTAAGGAATTGTGAAAGCTATATTATAGCTGGGATTTCATCAAAACATAGCCTTTCAGTCCAGTGCTGATTGGAAATTTCTCTATATGGAATGATTTGTAATTATTGATGAAGGATGGAAAACCAATAAAGGGTCTGTGGAAAAGTGCGTTGTTGCAAAAATCACTTTCCAAGGTGCTATAAAGATACCAGAGTCCACTTAGTCACCAAGACCTGTTTCAATACTCTTGCTCTTTTATTCTCTTCTGTATTGCAGGGTGTGTTTCTGGGCAGGCCCAAATATGGTAAAGCTCAACTGAGAATCTGTCAACAACACCAGGCTGATGAAAATAATAAGTTGCTTTCCACCTTCACGCCCTTGCTGTCCCAGCCCACCTTCACAAGTGGATAAAAGGGAGTGCCTGAAGCTGTGGAGCCAGAGAAGACCGTGCACACTTCTCTCTGCATTCATCCCGCAGCAGCACAGCTCCCCTTGGTCTTTCTGCTCTTCTTGACTTTGACTCTGCTTAGGGGAACCAGCCATGTCTCGGCAGTCTGTCTGCAGAAGCTTTGGAGGCGGGAGTAGAAAGGGCTACAGCTCTTGCTCTGCCATCGGTGGTGGCTTCGGAGGAGGTGGTGGCAGAAGTAGGATCAGCTACAGTTCGTACTCCTCATCCAGGGGAGGTGGAGGAGGTGGACATTGTGGAGGAGGTTTTAGCAGCAGGAGCCTCCATAACATGGGTGGCAGCAGAAGAATTACCGTGGGTGGATGCTATGGCGGTGGAGGATACGGAGGCAGAATGGGTGGCTTCGGTGGAGGCTACGGAGGAGGAATGGGTGGCTTTGGTGGAGGAATGAGTTGTGGAGGAATGGGTGGCTTTGGTGGAGGAATGGGTGGTGGAGGAATGGGTGGTGGAGGAATGGGCGGTGGAGGAATGGGTGGTTTTGGTGGCCCTGGAATGGGCGGTGGAGGAATGGGTGGTTTTGGTGGCCCTGGCTTCCCTGGAGGCATCCAACCAGTGCAAGTTGACCAGAACCTCCTGCGGCCAGTCCATGTTGAGATTGACCCACAGATCCAACAAGTCAAAAACCAGGAGAAAGAGCAGATCAAGACTCTCAACAACCAGTTTGCCTCCTTCATTGATAAGGTGAGAACTCAGGACCATGCTTGTTTGGAGGTGGGCATTTCAATCAGCTTTCCTGTGGCTTGGAAAGGGATTTTTTTTTTCTCTTACTATCAAGCACTTGTTAAAGTTTCCAAGACTGATGCCTGAAGAGCAAGTTATTATTAAGGTCTTAGTGAAACTCAACAATAGACGAGGTTCTCACGCCAATGGCCGATTAAAGAGAAGAGCTGCAGGGCTTTGTGTGGATTCTCTTGCCGACTCATCTCTTCAGTCTGACTTCTAGTGATTCAGGGTAAAGTCACCGTCGTGCATTTAGTTGGCCGAAGAGTTCTCATGACCCTGCTTTTTTCTTTTTGCTGAGACTTTCTTTTTGAGGAACTGATTCTGTGAAGTTGAGACTGTGAAATACTCTCCAATACTCTCAGATTATTTCAATTAAAAATATAAATGAAAGAAATACAGAATCCTCTGTAAGACAAATTATGTGTAGTTAAAAAAAGAAGAAAAAAAGAAAAAAAACCCCACTGTTTTCTTGACTTCCCCATGCCAAAGAGGATGGCAATGTCCAAAAAGGATGCTGTGGAAAACAGGGATGATGCTTCCTATTGGCAATATATCTTTGTCCTGATGTGAGAAGTTAAGAACAACTCAGATTTTAGTAATGTTTGTCATGAACTTCATGAGCTTGGATATTTGAATAACCAATAGTTGGGGATTTGGTTCTTTTGGCCTCCCAGATAAGCAAGAGGAGGTGTCCTGGGTGTCTCCCAGGAGGAGTATCTCACACATCTCATTGTGGGTTTTCAGGTCCGCTTCCTGGAGCAACAGAACAAGGTTCTCTCCACCAAGTGGGAGCTCCTCCAACAGCAAGGGCCTTCGGGACCAAGGAAGAACCTCGATGTCATCTTTGAAAATTACATCCAGAACCTGAAGAGGGGCCTAGATGAGATCCTGGGACAGAGGGGACAGCTGGAGTCAGAGCTGCAGAACATGCGGCAATATGTGGAGGAATACAAATGCAAGTAAGTGCAGGGACAGACCAAGGACAAAATGAGCACCCAGAGAGAAGAGCTCAGCCAGACTGGAAATTTCCACACTGTCTTCATGTTCCTGTGGACCTGTGCAGAACTGGGAATGAGGATGGAATGGAGGGCTGTCCAAGAGCCTCATCTTGTCTCTTCCCCTTCAACAGGTACGAAGAAGAAATCAACAGGCGCACTGCTGCTGAGAACGAGTTTGTGGTGCTCAAGAAGGTGAGTACCAGATGTACCAATAGAGAAGGGGGTAATGTGTCACTCTGTGGGATGACAGGTTGCAAAGACAAACCCAGGGAGGTTGTGGAGTCTCCTTCTGTGGAGGCATTCAAGACCTGCCTGGATCTGTTCCTGGGTGACTTGGTCTAGCTGACCCTGCTCTGGCAGGAGGGTTGGACTAGATGATCTTCTAGGTCTCTTCCAACCCCTAACATTCTGTTATCCTGTGATTCTGTGACATTGGAAGGAGCTTCCAACAGGAGGCACTGGCTGCCAACAGCTCTCCTGGGATGGAAGCAAGCCTTTGTTTTTCTCTGTGATCCTTCCTTTAGGATGTGGACTGTGCCTACATGACTAAAGTAGAGTTGGAAGCTAAGGTGGGATCTCTGACTGATCAAATCAACTTCCTGAGGTGCATCTTTGAGGAGGTAAGAGCTCTCCCTTCCCATGGACTGGCTGGAGTTGCAATGAGGTATGTGGTGGCCAAAGGTGCTGTGGCTGGATTGGGTGACCATGTGAATTTGGTCTGGAGAAGCTTCCTAGATGTGCTGCTCTTTCCCTCTCTCCTCCAATGGTCAGACTGACTCATGTCTTGGTTGTAGGAACTGGCTCAGATGCAGACAATCAGCCGGGACCTGTCTGTGGTGGTGTCCATGGACAACAACAGGCACCTGGACCTGGACAGCATCATTGAGGAGGTCAGGCGTCAGTACGAGCAGATTGCTCAGAGCAGCAGAGCTGAAGCTGAGTCTTGGTACCAGAGCCGGGTAAGTTAAGGAGCAGACAGGACATCTTTGATGGTGTCTTTTGATTTCTGTGCTCCTTGCCACAGAGCAAGGGGATCTCCTGGGTTCTGACTGGGTCGTGTCATTGATGGGCTGCCTTCTCTTGACTTTGTCAGTATGAAGAGCTGCAGAACACTGCTGGAAAGCACGGGGACAGCCTCCGCAACACCAAGATGGAGATCCAAGAGCTGACCAGGAACATCCAGAGGCTGAGGGCTGATCTGGAGAATGTGAAGAAGCAGGTAGGGGTTCTTCAGCATCTGGTTGAGCCACGGCATGAAGCTAGGTGATGTGCTAAGGATAGTGTGAGGGAAATGTAGTGATTGAAATGGATGGTTCCTGCCTATTTCCCATCCAGTTTGTTCCCTGAGAGCTGCTCCAATGCAGGGTGTGTAGAAGGGAACTGAGAAGCTGCTTTTCTTTGTCTTCCACAGAACCATCAGCTGCAGGCAGCTATTGCTGAGGCCGAGGAGCGGGGTGAGATGGCTCTGAAGGATGCCAGGAGAAAAATGGAAGAGCTGGAATGTGCCCTGCAGAAAGACAAGGAGGAGCTGGCTCGCTTGCTGAAGGAATACCAGGACCTGCTGAACATCAAGATTGCTCTGGACGTTGAGATTGCCATGTACAGGAAGCTGCTGGAGGGAGAGGAGAACAGGTACCTCTCTTTCTCTGTATCTCTGTGTAAATCCTTTACAGATTATAAAATATGGCATTAAAAATCAAAATTATGGTCTAATCTTATCTTAGATCTCTTCCCTTTAAAGACAAATTTCATGTCATTCATGATCTAATTATTGGTCCTATGTATGGTTTCTATAATTCTGATATCAATGTTAATTTTGAGGTTGGTAATTTGTTTTAAATAATATTATTCCAATTCTGGAAGAATGGGGAATAGCACCTGGTAGAAGAATAGAAATTTTAACTTGAAAGAATTCAGACTTCTGTTGGGGTTAACTGGTCCTATTTTCCCTCACAGGCTGTGCAATGATGGCATGTCCAACGTCAATGTCTGTGAGTATCCAGCTGTTGTTCTTCAGAAGTTGTAGCAGACCATGTCTTTTGGGAGACACGGGCTGCCAGTGGACAAGCGGTTTGTAACCTTGTGCTTCTCTTCCAGCTGTGGTAGGCAAGACCACCATCTCTGGAGGCAGAGGAGGCATGGGAGGAGGTTTTGGAGGTGGCAGTGTCATTGGAGGAGGCTTTGGCGGAGGCAGCGGCATGGGAGGAGGATTTGGAGGAGGCAGCGGCATGGGAGGAGGAATGGGAGGAGGAGTGTGTGGAGTAGGAGGAAGCTTTGGAGGTGGAAGCATGGGTGGCAGCTGTGGAATGGGAGGAGGAATGTTCGGCGGTGGCTTCTCTTCTGGAAGTGGAAGGATGTGCGGCTCCGGAGGCGGCAACTTTGGCTCCGGTGGGGGATCGTCCTCCGTGCGGAGATGTGTCACAACCACCTCGGTCAAATCTTCAGGAGTGAGATTCTGAGCCCCGTGGCCAGATTGAGAAAGGAAGGAAGCATCCCCTCTCTTCTCCCAGCAGCAGCCCAGCCTCCTTAAATCCAGCTCCAGCAACCTGCAAACAAATGAACTGTGTCCCTCACGACCCACCACGTACCAGCTCATCTACCTGGCTTGGTCCACCAAGGCAGGCTTGTTGGCAATGCCACTGCTGAGCTGCTGTTTATCCCCAATCCCAGTGAAGAAAGAACCACCCGAGCAGGGGGAAGCCCCACGTGTGGCTCCCAGCAGGGAGAGCTGATCTGCAGGAGGCAACGCTCCTCCTTTCTCACTCTGTTGTACATTTCTGGCTGCCTCGTGGCAAACATGTAGAAAAGTCCTTCTTTCTTCTGCTGTCCTCGTGCCCCTTCCTTGATGGGCACCTCCCTGGGCTGCTTCTGCATGCAGTGCATCCTGCTGCTTCCTTTCACTAGCCTTTGGGGTCAGGGTAGGTGTTGGGCAAGCAGGGCTTGTTCCTCAGCAGAGCTGGGGCCAGAGGCATCAGCTGCCCCAGGGTGGAGCACCTGGGCAGGTTTGCTCACCTGGTAGCCCCAGGTGTGCTGTAAGTAGAAGCCATGGCTTCCAGTTCCTCTTGTTCTTGCTCTCCATGACACCTGGTAACATCTCACACCCACGTGGACTTATTCTAAGGAGAACAAAGCTTGCTCTTCGGGGCCAGATCCCCCCTGATATGGATCGAGATGCTCTGTCTGCACCTCCCTTCCTCTTCTGTTGGTGGTATGCCCTGCTTCCTTGGGATGTTGCCATTCTCAATAAATTGCAGAGAACATTCATGATGCCTTTGTGTTGTTGCTTTGGAATCCACTTCTAGGACAGGTGGGTTTTCTTCTATGGGTTGAAGTTCCTTGGTGGGAAGGTTTGGGTGATCTTATAGATTTATCGTGATGGTGCTTTGAGGGAACTGGATGGGCTGATTCCCTTCAACTGAATGTGGAGAGTGCCAGGCAAGTGTCCAAGAATGTCTGTTGATGACTCTTGACTTAGTCATTGAAATGGTGGGGGTTTGTATGCCTCAGTTAAGCAAAGGCCAATAAATGTGAGCAACTGGTAGCACTGGGAGACCAAACTGGAGGGTTCAGGAGGCAGCAAATTTTTTTGTCATCTCCTGATAGAGTTCCATCCTTGGAATAATATATATTTGTTTCCACAGCAGATATATTCATTTTTGTGCCTGGAAACCTTGCAGCACAGAGTGGTCCAGCACCTTCTGAATTGATGAGGGGGTTACAGACTACCCCATGACAATGTTTAGGGCTCTGTCTTCATGCAAAAGGAGGTTCTCTGCACCATGACGTCCATGTCACATCTTACTAGAGTGGCCTGGTGACACACACACACACACCCCCCCCCCCCCCNCCCCCCCCCCCCCCCCCCGTGTTTTCTCAGTCTGTGTCCTGGATTTCAGACTTAGAGAGCAGGAGGAAGCAGTGGATGCTAAAGTCACAAACACATGTGATGTGTGTAGGAATGCAACTAGTGCATAGTGGTGAAACCAGTAGGGACCCAAACACATTGATTGATGATGGAAATTGGTAGGGTGGGAGCAGAGATCAGATCACTCTGCTGTTGTCAGTTGATCTGAGTTTCCTGCTTTGGAGTGGACTTGGCTTTGTGGTGAGGGAAGGTGCCAATGGAAGGAGCCTTGTGGGCAGTGGTGGGAGGGCAGGTTCACAGCTGCCAGTAAGCATGGTTATGGACTCTAGTCAAGCACCTACCCTCCGGTGTCCATGTAGATTGTCATCAGGCAGGATGCAGAGCTTGGCACCCTATGAGCACCACAAACTCATTCTCCCTTTCATTGGCTGGCAGTAGGAATACAAGGGTCTTTGGGCAGGATTCATCCCACGCTCAGGGGTCAGGTACCCACCAGCTCCCTGAAGACCTGATCTGTTCTGCCAGTGTCTCTTGCAGAAGAGGAGCAAGTGGGAGAGATTTGGTCTAGCTGGAGGAGGGGTTATGGGAGTGAGACTGGAAGAAGAAGAACATTGGTGTGTTTGATGTGTGCTGTGCTTCAGTTCCTCCACCACAAGAAGAGATCAAAGAGACAGAAACTGCTCTCAGGAGCTCTTCACAACCAGTAGCTGGGAGCTGCCAGTGTCCCTATAGCAGGTCAGGAGGCTGCAGTCCTGGGAAGAGAGCCAGGCAAGGCAGGGGGCTTCCCTGGTTATAGGGCTCTTGGAAGAGGGACTTGTAATCCCTTGGAAGCCCAGCAGAAATGTGCCAGAGCTGGGCAACGGAGCTGGGTTTGGCACAAGCAGCAGACAAAGAGGATGCCTGTGAGAAGGTGGGGCTGTGTCAAGAGCACTTTGGGGTTTGGCTTGGGGCAAGAGTCATCTATTTTTGTTCTGACTTTTAAGACTCTGTCTTCTGAGCAGTAATATCTGATGCATTGTTGTGAGGAGCCATTGCAACACCCTCCCCTGTGCTGCCAGAACCTCTTTGCTGTGTGGGACCCAAAGCTGCAGCCAGGCTTGGTCTCCACGGATGTTTTCTGCAGAGTTTACACTTTGCCCGCTGTGGATGATTTTACACCTGCAGCTCCTTGTGTAAGAGATCTGAAGGAACAACTGGAGCCCAGGTTGTCTATCGAGTTTTACGTGGAGGAGGCTGAAGTGTCTCCAGGTTGGGTATAATCTTCACATCTTGTCTGAAGACGTCAGAGTGACTCAATCTGGGCGTCTTATCCGTGTGTGCTGAGTGTGGTCAGCATCCAGGCATTTGGCTGACTTGACAGATCTTCTTTCCCCTCATCATGGGATCTTCCTCTTTGTCGTGGAGCTGCCATGTGAGATGTTACAACCAAGTCATGCTGCCTACTAAGAGAAGCAGCTCCCAGAAGGCATTTGGCAATCTGGACGAGGACATGAGAAGAGACAACTTGTACTCTCTGGGTAAAAAATGAGCTGCCCAACATCTCTGTGGAACTGCTCATTGTGAACAGCTGCAGTGGACTGTAGAGTGACCTGGAGCATTTCACTTTCTGTCTTGGGGGTAACAACAGAGAATTAAGACTCTCCCCATTCCAGCTGTTTTTGAAAGGACAGGTGTCCCCTCTCTACTGTAGCGATGGCTGCCTACTCTCCAGTTGCAGAGGGCAGGCCACACACATCTGGATAACCCATGGCCAACCATCACTTGTGTCCCTCAAGAGTAGGGATATCCCCTTGACTATCTGCAAACTGACCCTTGGTCATCATGGCTTGTGTCCCCCAAAGTGGAATATTCTTGGGTAACTGTTGCTTGAGACCCCCTCAGCTGTCATGTTCTCCACTCCCTTACTCCCAGTTCTGTGAAGGGACCGTGGTGTCCAGCAACCTCTAAGTGAATGTCATTGACATTTATGTTTCTGATTCCTCTGGTGGCTTTTGACAGTGATTCTCTGGGCTGTTTATTTGGGCTGGTTGAGGTGTCTGTGGCTTCAGGTTGGTACCTGGTCAGACCTTCAAACAACACTTAGTTGTACCTGTCTTATGGGTGACTGGGAAGTAAAACAGATGGGTGTATTCCACTTTGGAAGCTGAAGTATAATATTGGATCACTGAAATGCTTTAAAATATGTGTCTCTTGACTTTTATTAATGATTTGCAGGAACTAAGCACTAGGAAAATACTGCTTTTGTTTTTCTTCAATTTCATATATGTAACTAGAATGAATAGTTGATTCATGAATCCCAGCACATACCTGCAGGATATCTTACAGGTAAACTTCCTCCTCCATAGCCAGATTGATTGTGCACAGAAATAAACATTATTGTCTTAAAAAGGCTTTTTCTAAAGTGAATTTCTCTAACAGCCCTTCTCTCCCTTCCCCCCAGATTTCCTGTAGTGAGTTTGGCTTACACTCCATAGCTGCTTGAGCACCCTCCATGGACAACACTGATTTAACATTTCTTACCTATGAAAGCATCAGAGCTTCTTGTCCCTTTCAGTTCCCCCTTATGTCAAAATGATCAGTCTTGGTGAACTCAGTATGAGTTCCCCACCAACTTAAGTAAAAATAAAAATAGAATGAAGGAGTCACTGTTATCCCTGCCTGCATTTCTGTGCTGTTTGTTGTCTTCAGTCATCACCATCGTATTTAGTGCCTGAAGCGTCCTGTTAGTCCTCTGCAGGTTCAGCAAGCCCCTTGGCCATCCAAAAAGCACATGAAAGGAGCTTGGACATCCTTGTTCTCCTGCTCATCCCGCTCTAATGCTCAGACCCTTGGTACCTGGCTATCCCAGACTCTGAGGGATATATTTTGCAGGAACATGCCCCAGAAGAAGGCATTCCATGTCAACTGATGCTCTTAGCAAAGGAACAAAGCACCGCCTTCCCAGATCAAAAAGAAATGCTGACCATTGTTAAATGTTAATGTGTGGTATATTTGCTCTCTGTGGGGAAACTGCCTCTTGGAAAGCCATCAGCAATTTTTTTTTGTGCTGGAGAAGGAGATCTGGGCTGTGCTCATGTGAGTTGTGAAAGTCTAGTTCTAGTTGGTTTCCACCAAAACGCTTGTCTGACGTTGATGTTGTCGGTGCAAAAGATCCAGATCCAGACAAACTGCAAAATCATTAAAAAGAGATAGGAAGGTGGGAGGAGGGAAGAACATGACTACATCACTGTAAAACATATTTTCCAGATGCCATAAAGATATGAGGGGCCACTTACTCACTGAGACCTGTTCCAATCCTCTTGCTCTTTTATTCTCTTCTGCATTGCGAAGCGAATTTCTGGGTGGAGTCAACGATTTGGCAAAAATCTGGTAACCGCACCAAGCTGATGAAGACAGTAAATTTGTTTTCTCTTCACGCCCATGCGGTCCCAGCCCACCTCCAGAAACAGATAAAAGGGAATGCCTGAAGCAGTGGAACCAGAGAAGACCTTGCACACTTCTCTCTGCATTCCTCCTGCAGCAGCACAGCTCCCGTGGGTTCTTCTGCTCTCCTCAACTCAGCTTGGGAAGGAACAGCCATGTCTCGGCAGTCAATCTGCAGAAGCTTTGGAGGTGGAAGCAGAAGGGGCTACAGCTCTTGCTCTGCCGTCGGTGGTGGCTTCGGAGGAAGCGGGGGCAGAAACAGGATCAGCTACAGCTCGTTCTCCACGTCCAGGGGAGCTGGAGGCAGCGGACATTGTGGAGGTTTTAGCAGCAGGAGCCTCCATAACATGGGTGGCAGCGGAAGGATTTCCATGGGTTGCTCTTATGGCGTTGGATATGGATGTAGAATTGGTGGCTTTGGTGGAGGCTATGGAGCAGGATTTGGCAGCATTGGAGGAGGTGTCATTGGTGGAGGAATAGGCAGCTTTGGTGGTCCTGTGAGAGGTGGTCCTGGGTTCCCTGGAGGCATCCAACCGGTGCAGGTTGACCCAACCCTGCTGCGGCCAGTCCATGTTGATATTGATCCTCAGATCCAACAAGTGAAGTGCCAGGAGAAGGAACAGATCAAGACCCTTAACAATCAGTTTGCCTCTTTCATTGACAAGGTGAGAGGCTGGAATTGTATTTGCTTGGGCCTGGGGACTCTGAGGAATGTTCCTGTCCTGTGGAGAGGGAACTGGTGGCCTTCTCAGCTCGGTGCTGGGATGTCTGGAAGGCTGGTCATGATTTCATTGAGTCTTCTTAAGGAGATGTGAAAATTTTACACCTGCAGAGAAACCAAAGGAGTTTATCTAGGTTTGCTTGTTCCAAATTCTTCCTCAGCTTTTCTCTCTGGTGTTTTTGGTGCAGTCAGCCACCAAGTGATCTATACATTTATGATGACTAGTGATCGTGATCTACACATTTAGCCTGAGTTGTTCTTTAAACCTCTTCTTTTTCAAGGGTAGTTTATTCTCGAGGAACTTAGAATGTCATAATGAGTTTTCAGATAACTCCTGGCTGCTTATTCTTTCAGTTCAAGTACAGATGAGTGTCTGCTCTGGGACAAAAATAATTTTAAATGTCCTACTTAGGTTTTAAAAAATATGACATAGGTATCAAATACTTTTTTGTATCTGATAAAAGGAATGTTCCCCAGTATTGAAACACAGGGGATTTCATTCACTGGAAGGTAAAAAAGAATCTGATGCTTCTTCAATTTAATATGGCTTAAAAGTTGGAATTAGAAATGGCAATAGTCTGTAAATCTGGAAAGTGATTTTGCCAGCAGAGAACAAACAAAATCACAGAATTGTGGGAGGAAGAATGAGGACAAACTCAAGAATAACTGAAGAAGAAAAAAAAANACAGGGGATTTCATTCACTGGAAGGTAAAAAAGAATCTGATGCTTCTTCAATTTAATATGGCTTAAAAGTTGGAATTAGAAATGGCAATAGTCTGTAAATCTGGAAAGTGATTTTGCCAGCAGAGAACAAACAAAATCACAGAATTGTGGGAGGAAGAATGAGGACAAACTCAAGAATAACTGAAGAAGAAAAAAAAAAGAAGAGAGAAGGGAGGGAACTTCCCCTTGGAAACCTGGCTCTCAATAAGCCATGGTTCTGTTGGGAATTTGGGCACTGGTTCCTTTGGCCACCCAAATAAGCGGGAGGTTTGAGCAGAGCAGTGTCTCCCAGGAGGAGTATCTCACACATCTCATTGTGGGTTTTCAGGTCCGCTTCCTGGAGCAACAGAACAAGGTTCTCTCCACCAAGTGGGAGCTCCTCCAACAGCAAGGGCCTTCGGGACCAAGGAAGAACCTCGATGTCGTCTTCGAAAATTACATCCAGAACATGAGAAGGAAGCTGGACACTCTCATGGGACAGAGGGGACAGCTGGAGTCAGAGCTGCAGAACATGCGGCAGTATGTGGAGGAATATAAATCCAAGTAAGTGCAGGGACAGACCAAGGACAAAATGAGCACCCAGGTTTTGGGTGGTTCCACTCTTTGTCTGATGAGCAGCCCAAGAGCCTCATCTTGCCTCTTTCCCTTCAACAGGTACGAAGAAGAAATCAACAGGCGCACTGCTGCTGAGAACGAGTTTGTGGTGCTCAAGAAGGTGAGTCCCAGAGGCACCAAGAGAGAGGGGGTGATGTGTCACCCTATGGGGTGACAGACTGCAAAGACATTGGAAGGAGATTCCAACAGGAGGCACTGGCTGCCAACAGCTCTCCTGGGATGGAAGCAAGCCTTTGTTTTTCTCTGTGATCCTTCCTTTAGGACGTGGACTGTGCCTACATGACTAAAGTAGAGTTGGAAGCCAAGGTGGGAGCTCTGACTGATGAAATCAACTTCCTGAGGTGCATCTATGAGGAGGTAAAAACTCTTCCTTCCCCTGGTCTGGCTGGAGTTGCAATGAGGTGTGTGGTGGCCAAAGGTGCTGTGGCTGGATTGGGTGACCATGTGAATTTGGTCTGGAGAAGCTTCCTAGATGTGCTGCTCTTTCCTTCTCTCCTCCAATGGTCAGACTGACTCATGTCTTGGTTGTAGGAACTGGCTCAGATGCAGACAATCAGCCGGGACCTGTCTGTGGTGGTGTCCATGGACAACAACAGGCACCTGGACCTGGACAGCATCATTGAGGAGGTCAGGCGTCAGTACGAGCAGATTGCTCAGAGCAGCAGAGCTGAAGCTGAGGCTTGGTACCAGAGCCGGGTAAGTTAAGGAGCAGATAGGACATCTTTGATGGTCTCTGTTGACTGCCACAGAGCAAGGGGATCTCCTGGGTTCTGGCTGGGTTGTGTCATTGATGGGCTGCCTTCTCTCCACCCTGTCAGTATGAAGAGCTGCAGAGCACTGCTGGAAGACACGGGGACAGCCTCCGCAACACCAAGATTGAGATCCAAGAGCTGACCAGGAATGTCCAGAGGCTACGGGCTGAGATTGAGACCGTGAAGAAGCAGGTAGGGGTTCTTCAGCATCTGGTTGAGCCACAGCAGTAGGTTGGGTCATGTGCTAAGGATAGTGTGAGGGAAATGTAGTGATTGAAATGGATGGTTCCTGCCTTTTCCATCCAGTTTGTTCCCTGAGAGCTGCTCCAATGCAGGGTGTGTAGAAGGGAACTAAGATGCTTTTCTCTTTTCTTCCACAGAACCATCAGCTGCAGGCAGCTATTGCTGAGGCTGAGGAGCGGGGTGAGATGGCTCTGAAGGATGCCAGGAGGAAATTGGAAGAGCTGGAATGTGCCCTGCAGAAAGACAAGGAGGAGCTGGCTCGCTTGCTGAAGGAATACCAGGACCTGCTGAACATCAAGATTGCTCTGGACGTTGAGATTGCCATGTACAGGAAGCTGCTGGAGGGAGAGGAGAGCAGGTAAGACCTGCTGAGATGTTGGCCTGACCAATGTTCTGTGTTTCCTCAGGAGAACCTGAGGTTTCACACCCCATTTAATGTTGGGATTTTATTTACTTTCACCTTCCCCACAAGTTTCTATGTCCCAGATAGAAATGAGGTCCCCACAGGGAATATTTCTCTGTGGCTTTGATTGATGTTGAATGAAGCAGGAGCACTTGGGAAATCAGATGCATCTTAATTGCTCTCTGTTATGCTAGATTCACATCTTGTGTTCCTTTCTCTGCACAGGCTCTGTGGAGATAACCCCTCCAACGTCAATGTCTGTAAGTATCTGCTCATTTTCTTCTCTGCAGAATGGCTTTTACCCTGGCTTTGGTGAGGGGTCCTTGGCTTGCTCATGATGTGCACTGAGCCTGTCCTTGTCTTGCAGCTGTGGTAGGCAGAACCACCATTGCTGGAGGCAGAGCTGGTGGCTTTGGAGCCAGCAGTGGCATGGGAGGAGGAGTGTGTGCGGCCGGAGGAGGCAGCATCATCGGAGGCAGCTGTGGAATGGGAGGAGGAATTCTCACTGGTGGCTTCTCTTCTGGAAGTGGAAGAATGTGCAGCTCTGGAGGTGGCAACTTCGTCACAGGGGGTGGATCCTCCTCCGTGCGGAGATGTGTCACAACCACAACGGTCAAATCTTCAGGTGTAAAATACTGAGCCCTGACCTCAGTCCTTCCAAGGAAAGAAGTACCTTTTCTATTCTCCAGCCAGCAGCACGGCCCCTTCCATTCTGTACCAGCATCCAGCAAAGAAATGAACTGTTTCCCTTAGAGCTCAAAACCCCCTCAATCATCCTGCAACAAGACAGAGGCAGAGTCCTGTTGGCAGAGCCTGGCTCCTCTCTGAGCTCCACCAGTCTCCGGGGATGAAAGATCTCCCTCGTGTGTACCAAGGACTGCAGAGCTCAGCTGAGCACCTTTTGCTGGTCTTCTTGCTGCCACTCCTGGCTGCTGCACTGGCTAAGGAGGAGTGTGTAGAAAACTGCTCTTTCCTTTCACTTTTTAAGGTCTCTTTCTTTTTCAATGGCCACATTTCCCTTGCATGCCCACGTGTCCTGCATGTTCCCTACATGCTTGTTTCAGCTAAAACAGGAGTTCATGTAAAGCAGAAGAAATGGGATAATGTCTCATAGGCAGGTCCAGGAGTGAGGAACAGATCTCTTGAGACATCCACTTTTCCTTGGTGGAGTGATTTGGCAGCTTTAATATTTTATAGATTCTTGTCCTTCTCCTTCCACACCTGAGGTGTGTATGGCCTTATTGCAAATCTTCTCTTGCATGAACCCTACTGTATGGTTGCTTTCTACCAGCACCCCCTTTCCTCCAAGTTCTTTCATTACCAATAAACTGCAGACAGATGAAAAGATATCTTTGTGTCATATTATCATGTAATGGTCTCCAGGGGAAGGAAAACACCTTCCCTTCCCTGCTAAAACACCCTTCATTCTTCACTGTGAGGAATGACAATGTCTAAGGTGCACTGTCTTATGGTGGAAATCAGTGAGCACCATCAACTGCCCAGCTGGGGTGAGGAGGAGGAAGGTGGCCTTTCTCTCTCCATTTAGGAGCTGCCATCTTGCTTCTCTACTGTAGAGTCCCCATCTCTCTGTGGGGTGGGAGAGTCGATGGTGGTTTGAACCTGATGGTGCTTGGAGGTGTCCTGAGGGCTTTAATGGGGGAGGACATCATCAACAGGTCTGAAGAGTGGTTGCCCTCCACCCTTGGCTGGCACAAGAACAAGCAGCACCATCTATCTGACAAGCAGTGCTCTTGCATGGGCACCAGCACCTCGTACATGAGGTGGGAAGGCCAGAAGATAGAATGTGTACGCAAATTGCTTATGAAATAAAGCAGTGTGAAAGTATGAGACATGACCTCAAAGCTGCTATTACAGCTCCAGGTAGTCCAGCTAGCTTAGTCATTAACCCTCTCTAAATAACATCCCCGTTGCAACCAAATTAATTTGATTGAATGCTTGGTTGGATTCTTCTCCAGCACAGGGAGGAGCAAGAACCAGAGTGGGAGGTGAATCACCCCTGACTGTGCTGTGGTGTGAACGTTGTCCTGGTGCAGTCTGGGTGCAGTCCTGGCAAAAGGGTGGAAATGCAGAAGATCTGCGTTGAAGAGTCATCTGAATGAACAGAACAAATGAGGAAGGAACAATAGTTGTGATTCAAACTGGTGTCATTTTCACACCTCTACTTTTCCCCTAAATATTCTTCTGGCTGACCTGTTTTATCCCAGGCTGTAAGATGCCTTATTCTGTTGTTTGAATAAACAATGACATTTCTGATGCTAAAATGAATAGGTTGGGATGGGAGAGACCAAGATTCCTACTTCTTTATCCCAGTGAAGAGTCCAAGGACAGGTACAGACCAAGGTGAAGATCTCAAATGTGTTGAAAACCAGAAGCCAAAGACAGAGGCTTCATCGAATCATGAATGGCAGGGGTTGGAAGATCTAGAGATCATCCCATCCAGAACAGGGTCACCCAGGGCAGGCCACACAGGAACAGATCCAAGTGGGGTTGGAATCTCTCCAGAGCAGGAGCCTCCACAACCTCCCTGGGCAGCCTCTTCCAGCCTCTGTCAGGCTCTGTTCCTCTTCTCACAGGGAAGAAGTTTCTCCTCATGTTGGGGTGGAACTTCCAGCTCGTGCCCATTGCCTCTATCTCAGGGCACCACTGAGCAGAGCCTGGCCCCTTCTCCTTGCCCCCCCCCCTGCCGCGATTTGTACCCATGGATTAGATCCCCTCTCAGGCTTCTCCAGGCTAAACAGCCCCAGGGCTCTCAGCCTTTCCTCAGCAGAGATGTTCCAGTCCCTTCATCATCCTTGTAGCCTCTCTTGGACTCTCTCTAGTTTTCCTGTGGAAAACCACAGGCTTTTTATATGTTCCTTGAGTTTTTCCTGGAGAGGGGCCAGGATGTAATGCAGAGGTGCCTGAGTTTATCTTTCCCATCTGCTGTGCTAATGAAAAAGGGAGTAATGCTAATTGCTCAGGTTCATCATGCTTGAGTGAAAGATCCCAACAACCTGGTGGCTGGGCCCCCCTTCATCTGCTCTGAGGGGCTCAGTGATGGCTCCTAGCTCTAGGGGAAAAGTAGATCCCTATTAGCAGCAAAGGGGCCTGTTTTGCTTAAAATGAGTGGATTACTTGTGAAACAGCCTCAGTGTGATCAAGCAATGATATGTTGTCAATATTTTTTTGTAGAGCTGTTGCCATTTTGCACAACGAGGTTAAAAAATACAGAATAAATTTTGTTTGTTGTGGGTTTTTTGTTTGAGTTTTTTTGTTGTGTTGGTCTGTGAGTTCTGGTATTCTACAGCAAAGGACATGAGCCATCTGTGCTAATACAAAAGCTGCCCCTTGTCTCCTGCTGGCTCTGGTTTGATGCTCATGAGAACTTGTCTGCAGCTTCTGACCCTTTGAGGCTTGCAGAGGTTGGAGTTCAACGTGAGATGGCAAATGTTTTACTCTGTGTGTTTATTGATGAGTCTCCATCACTCAGAGTAATGTGGGGTTGTGGATACAGTCTGGGATTGTCCAGTCACCAATTGGTTTAGTGCAAAGCCACTGGTGGCTACATGCCCTGTGGCTCACAGGACAGCTAGGTCCCAGCTGCTGAGACTCTTCCTTCCATGAAGCATTTCTGAGGTGGACCTGAAAGGGAATGTTACCCTCAAGAAAGCCAAAAGCAAACTGGATGAACTCTGCAGAGCCCATGAGGAGCCTGGCCACGTGCTGGAGAACTCTCAGGACCCGCTGAGCGTGGAGATTTCCACGTGCAGGAAGCTGCTGGAAGGAGAGGAGAGCAGGTAGATGTCTATCATGTAACCCGGTTCAGGGCATGACCGGTGCAGTATTTGCATTAGAACACGGAAAGAAATGTAATAGGTGCAATATTTTATGAGCTTGTTATGGAATGAATCCAGGTGGCATTCTACTGCCTGTAATTAGAGCTCTAACTGTTTTTTAATTCTTCCTAATCATATTTCTTGTGGGAAGGCCTCAGAAGCTACCAAGATTGTTTCCCTTAGGTTGGTCCTTGTCCTTCAGCCTCCATCCACACTCACTAGCTCTGCCCAAGGAGTGGACTGATATTCCTTTGTGTTGTGACCCCCCACCCATGTTTTCTGACCAGCTCTATTGGTGGTGCCCACCAGGTCAAGCTGAGACATGGTATGGCATGACAACAACCACTCTTAAGGGGAAGTATCAGTTGAAACAGGTCTACATGTGCCTGCATTGTGGGGAACATGGCTTGCTGGGCAGATCTGATGGAGATAAGGTAGACACGGCCACAAAATGCCACTAGAGGGCTTGTGGCCTGTGTGAGGGACACTGCCCCGTTCTCACACACACCTGAACCTGCTGTTGTCCTCCAGGTCGATGACAAATTGACTTTCTCACGAATTAGCAGGAAGGTTGAGACGGGAAAACCACTTCGTAAAGGCAGGACTGGCTCCATTTTTAGTGCAGTCATCGCTCACAAGTGACAGCCTGAGTAAAGATGAAAGGACAAGTGGTGTGGTGTATTTGCCAGTAACTGTGCTTGTGGCAGGTCTGGCTGAGCTATAGGTGCCCTCTGCCTTGTCTGATTTTTGCAGTGCTTGCTATGAGGCCAGAATAATTGGAAACCAGTCCTTGTCTCAGATCAGCCATTTCATGCTGGTCCTGGAGCATGAAATCCTGGTCCTGGTTCCTCCTCCCTGCTAAAACCATTCTCTGAAGTCCCCTGGATCAAGTTCTCAAGGTTGGGTGGTTTTTTTTTTTGTGTTTTGGTGTTTTTTTTTTTTTTTTTTTTTTTTTTTTTTTTTTTTTTTTTTTTTTTTTTTTTTTTTACCTTCACAGGTGTTTGAAAATTGATGGAGAACAGGCTGGGCTGGCATCCAAGGAGCCAAGCCCTTCAGGTGTCTTGCATTGCTTGATTTTCACCTCTTCAACCAAACCCAGTTCCTTGCAGACATTTAAAGAGGATCCCCTGCCAGAAGGTCTGGTTTTGTAGCACAGCCTTGTCCATGGGAAGTAAAGCAGCTGAATGAGAGCAAGGGCAGCTCTGTTATTGTCCCACCTGCCACCAGCACAGGCTGCTTGGAACCTTTTGGGTTGAGAAAGAAAAAGCTTCCGTGGCTTTGTGGTAGAAATCTCCCCAGAATTTCTGGGAACAGGAGGCCTTCCTACATGTTGGAAGCTCTTAGCTGGGAGGGCATTTCAGTGCCGAGTGCTCCTAAGGTGGGATGCCAAACCTCTTTGGTGAAAACAGGGTGTTTGCTGGAAAAAGGGATGTTAGTTCCCCTCCATTGCATCTGCTGGTATCCAAGAAGTCACCCTGAACCAAGAATTCCTGGCACTTCTTACATCTGGATGTTGACCCTGAGGTCCAGAAGGTGCAAAACGAGAACCTCAATGAAAATGTTGCCTCCTTCATTGACAAGGTAGGAGTTGTAATATTTTCCCTGTTCCACTTGTGAAGGCTTCTGGTGGGATTTGGCATCCAGGAGTAGGTAGGTAGGTGCTTGTTCTGGAAAATTAGGTGGGCAAGTTGGCTCTTGGGCAGGGGGGTTTATCTCATGTTGACATCTGACAGGCTGTGGTGGCTGAAGGTTGCTCACCCCAGACTATCAAAGCTTTGATAAAATCAAAGGGATATTTCAGGCTCTGGGTGTCCTTTGGCCACATTGAAGGTTCAGTGGGTGTTTTTACAGTGAGGTGAGCAGGGAAGTGCTGCCCTGGGTGGATTTTAAGACCCAGACTGTGCTGAGCACCACTAGAGGGCCTACACTAGGTGACATCTTCAGAACCTTTCCTTGCTGGGCAGGAGGTGCAGTCTGAGAATATCCAAAGTTATGGTGCTTTTTTGTGTTGCATTACCTTTTCTCCACCTGTTTTGTTGTCCTGTGGCTGCTGTTATTGCTGCTGCAGAGCTAATGACAGCAATGGAGGTTCTCAATAGCTCAAAAGAGTGATTGACTCAATTGATCACAAAGTCTGACCTTGATTGGACTAATTATCAGCTGGAAGCCAATTGGGAGGCCAGCCCTGGTAATACCCACGTGTGATTAGGTGTGGTGAACTTCACAGATGTAATGACACACTGCCCAGAGAAGGCAGCACTGGGACCCACTTCTTTTGTAGGCTGATAATCACATTGTTTACTGGTTCTGAACAGCTGCCAGGGTTATTTCCAGCTGTTTCAGCTTCCTGTGGGAAGGGATGTTATTAAAATTGTTCTCAGTCATAAACACCATCTTTTGAAGCTTGCCGTAGCTCTCGGTGTGTTCTCTACTTCTGCTCGTTGAGTGTGCTGTTGATTTGCTGCCTACATAGGAAACAACCATGGGTGTGAAAAGCTTTTCTTCCCCTCAATTCTGAGGAGAGGCTGAGAGAGCTGGGGCTCTTTAGCCTGGAGAAGAGGAGACTGAGGGGGGAGCTCAGCAGTGTCTGTCAAGATGTTCAGGGCAGTGTAGGGAGGATGGAGCCAGACTCTGCTCAGGGACATCCAGTGACAGGACAAGAGGCAATGGGTGCAAATTGGAGCACAAGAGGTTTAGGGTAAACACAAGGAAAAACTTTCCCAGTGAGGGTGGCAGAGCCTGGCAGGGGCTGCCCAGGGAGGTTGTGGAGTCTCCTTCTCTGGAGCCATTCCAGCCCCCCCTGGATCTGTTCCTGGGTGACTTGGTCTAGGTGCCCCTGCTCTGGCAGGGGGGTTGGACTGGATGATCTTCTAGGTCCCTTCCAACCCCTGAGATTCTGTGATTCAATGGATGGGTTGAGTCTCACCCAGGAGAAGATCAGCCTCTTCCTCCCTCTCTGTTGGCTCAGGTGTAGTGACATGAATCCCACCATGCATGGCTAGTCACTGCTGAAACAGTTGGGGTTTATCTGCTTGTCCCGGGGTCCTCCCAGAGGCAGGATTCAAAGTCGTGAACTCTTAGCTCATTCCTGTCAATTACCAGTGTAATTACTGAAGTTTCAGCAACTCCCTTTGCTTATTCCCACTTAGATCTTCATCACAAAGCTGTCCTAATATTATATCTCTATTTATATCACAGATCCCATTACACTGACTGTTTTTCTGCTGTGGAGGAGCTGCATGTAGAGAAAAATACACATTTTTCTCACGGCACTTGGTACATTTAACCTGAAGTTCAACCCAGTTTTCTCTTGATATTTTTTTTTCTCCTTTCTACAGGCCCTATCTCTGATTGTTCTGAAACCCTTTGGAGATTTCATCTCCGCCTTGCTTGCCACACACCCCAGCTCAAGGGCATCAGCTGCAGGTTTGCTGTGTGTGGAGGAACCAGGACTTGCTCAGCCTCTAGGAGATCTTCAGGATCAGAGAGCAGGCTGTTTTTGCCTTAGGTTAGCCAAGAAAGTTAAAAAAAGGAGTAAGCTTCTATTTTATCCACTCATTGTAGCTGTTACTAATAACAGCAATAGAAACATTGCTTCACTGTTTACACGTTATATTAAGTGGATACTTTCACATTCTTCTGGGGCAAATGAAAGATTAACCAATATAATGATGATTATGAGCTTTTTCTGAATAGATAATTTAATATTATAGGTGGTTACGAGCAAGTTATTGACTTCTTTACCTTCCTGTTAACACAGAATAATTAGGCATTTATTAAAATAGCCATTAGTCACTTGTTAACGGGATTGAGAGGTAAAGCAAAGCTTTGTTTTGTAATAGAAGAAAACTGCTGGGTAAGACCAGCACAAACCTTAACACAGTCCACCCCATCCCAAGCATGTGAAATGGGCAAGACCAAGTTGGTCTTCCTCTTCCCCTAGAAGATGGGGACCTACCCCAGACCAGGTAGAGTTCATCCTGCCTAGTTCTGGCTTTCTCTAATGAGTTCCTGCATCAGTTTTGCTCAGAGCTAAAGCTTGACCCTGTGATTCTCTGTGGTTTGATAATGCTAATCTGTGGCACAGCCACCTTGGGTCCAGTGAAGGACAACTTAACACACATTCCTTTCACCACCTGAGAGTCAGCAGTTGAGCGAGAACTCCTATGTTCTTTTATGATCCATACAGGGAGGTGAGACAAAAAAAAAGCCTCATCTTGCCTATCTCAGAGGCTTCTCCAGATGGGAAGAACATCATCACAATCATCATGGACTGTTCTGGATGGAAGGGATGGCATCCCATGAAGTCTTCCACTCCCTGGCAGATTGTGACAAGGATGCTGATTGAACCTGTGGCCCTTTTGGTCCATGAACGTTGGGAACCATTTTGCTGGATTTTTTTAAAGCATCAGAGCAAAAACTGCCCGAGGACATCCCAGAGCAATGCCAGCTCATGGCAGGGAAGAGGATTGGCATCACAGGAAGCTCCCCCTTCGTCTGCAGAACGCATGACCATCTCTCTCTGGCTGCATCGTTGCTGATGGAGCCAGCTCAACAGGTTCAGGTGTGGCTTGGCCTGTTAGGTCATGGCTGAGCTGGTGCAGGGATGATCACAACAGCAGCCTACACACTGTGCTCTGGATTATGTGGCACAAGGGGTAGGAAGGCTGCTCTTCTCATGTGGGGGGTTGCAGGAGGCCTTCTCAAGCGGGAGGTGGCTGCCTGAGAGATCAAAGCTGTGGTCCTGTGTTAATTGACACCTGGGCTTGCTTCACAGGGCACATTGATGTTCATATTTAGGGCAGTGATTTTTGGACAGAGATCTCTCTAACTGTTGTTCTACACAGAGGTGGCTCATTTGCCAATTGTATCCTGGGCTGTATCAAGAGCAGTGTGGGTAGCAAGTCAAAGGAGGGGATTCTCCCCCTCTATTCCACTCTGGTGAGAACCCACCCTGGAACTGTGTGCAGTGCTGGAGCCCCCAGTATAGGAAAGATCTGGAGGTCCTGGAACATGTCCAGAGAAGAGCCATGAGGATGCTCAGAGGCTGAAGCAGCTCCTGTGAGGACAGGTTGAGAGAGTTGGGGTGGTTCAGTCTGGAGAGAAGTCTCTGGGGAAAACTTCTTGTGGATCCCAGGATCTGCAGGGGCTCCAGGAAAGCTGGGGAGGGACTTTTTAGGCTGTGGGGCAGTGACAGGACTGGAGGGGATGGATCCAAACTAGAGCTGGGTGGATTCAGATGAGACATTAAGAAGAATTTCTTCCCCAGGAGGGTGCTGAGACCCTGGCACAGGGTGCCCAGAGAGGTGGGGGAAGCCCCATCCTTGGAAGTTTGGAAGACCAGGTTGGATGAGGCAACCTGCTCTAGTGGGAGGTGCCCCTGCCATGGGCAGGGGAGTTGGAACTGGATGAGCTTTAAGGTCCATTTCAGTCCTGTCAATTCTACAATTCTATTTGGTCTGTGGGTTTTCCCTTCCCTACAACACTTCTTTCTAAGGTGTGTGTGTGTGGGTCATCTAAAGTATTGCCTGATGTTGTGTGTGTTGGAATGAGTCACTTCCAAAAGGAAAACAACAGGGATGGGGATGAATTGCACCCAAAACAGTCATTCATTCACTCCACAAACAGGTGAAGAGCAGCAACCCCTTTAGAAACTCTTGTGTGCGTTGCCAAGGAATTATTAGCTCAGAGAATTAAAGGGACACTTTAGTTCAGACCTCACAAGGAAAATGATGGGTCGTGTCTTGGAGTCTCAGCTCCTCCTGACAGGAAGTCATAGGTTGTTCTCCTAATCTTTACCTGAGCCTAATGATGATTCCAATGTTACACAGGAGTTTCAGTGTTGTTCAGACGTGGTTTGCCCTACATGGAGTTTGCAGGGAGAGGACACAGCTCTGAAAGCATCTTTCATCTTGATTTAAATATGGGAGTGAAGGAGGACAACACACATTGACTTCTCTTGAGATGAACCTGCATCTAGAAACTAAAAAACAACAGGAAAGATTTTTGTGTAATATCCTGATACTTTGGCAAACCTTATCCAGATGTGTTGAAATGGATGTTTCTGGATTTCCACCCCTGCTCACTTTAAAAATCATGGTTATTACATTTTTTTCCCCTCTGTAATTATTCTTTAGAGTAGCAGAATTCTCAGTTCAAGTCAGATTTTTATGTAGGTGTATAGAAAGGAGAAATTCAGTGGGAAATCTGGTTAATATTCTCATTAATGCAGCTAACTAGTAAAGGTTAATTGCAAACAAGTAGCACAAAGGGAAGGTCTGGGTTAGTTGCCTATTCCTGGTGTAAGGCTCTAGGGACAAGTAGCACTTTTCATGTCTGGAAGACTCTGTGTTTACTTCAAGGAAAAACCCTTTTGCCCCTGAGCAGCCAGAATCTTGTCCACCTGAAGATATTTCAGCTGGTCTAATAAAAGCTGCACTAAAAACCTCTCCCTGCAAACCTCACATTTAGGAGGTTTACAAGTCACTTTCCAAACGGAGCCAGAGCAAGGATTACAAAGCCCTGACCTTGTAACCTCTGTACTACTGAAGGCTTCACAGTGTGGCTTTGCCTTTGGAAGGAAGAACATCCCCTCCAGGTGAAGCCCAGGTCCTCCTGAAGTTGAGTATGGGACAAATGGGGGGTGCTTGGCATGTGGAAATTGTTCCACTGGTGCCTTTGGGGAGAGTGTATCAGATTTTAGGTGTCTTCTAGAGATATTAGTCAAGGCTGAAGTGAAGGTGTTGTCAGAGGCAGAACTTGGGTCCAAAATGCTTTTTAATGAGCCATAGAATAGTTTGGGTTGGAAGAAACCTTAAAGCTCATCCAGTTCCAACCACCCTGCCATGGACAAGGAAATCTTCCAATAAAACAGGTTGCTCAGTGTCATCCACCCTGGAACTGAAGAGATCCATGGAGTCTTGTGCATTCAGACCATAAAGGTGGAGACTTGCATGGGGTGAAGAGGTGAAAGATGGATGGACCAGGCAGATGCTCAGTGGGAAAATCTGGGTGGAAAAGCTTGGAAACTGTCTCTGAATCCGATATCTCTCCAGTGTCAAGGCCTTTAAAAAATAGCAGCCCCCAAACAGGTAGTTTCTGTTCATGGTCTAACTACCCCCACGTGGAAGAGCAGGAGCAGCCAAGAGCAGAAGAGTGGAGTGTATGGAAGTGATGGGTCCTCTGTTCCCTAAAGTGACCTCACCTTGATCTTTGATAGTTAAATGTTTGGCTTAATTAATCAAAGTTTCTGGGCTTAATTAATCAGATCTTTTTCTTTTCAATTTGAAACTCTATATCCATTTATTTAAAATTAAAATTAATAAAGTGAGATTCAATTTCTGTATTCTAGATGTTATTTCAGCTACATGTGCCAAAGGCAGATGAAAACAAATTTCATTTTAGACCTTTAGACCAGATCTCAACATCTTTCCCCTCCCCACAGCCCTACAGGAACAATGCTTGCTCAGGGAATGAGAGAATGGAGAACTAAGGGACAAGTAGTCCTCTGAAGCAAGGTGAGCTACCTCCAAGTGGATATGAAGACAATATCAAGACCTTCTGTCTCCTGAAATTAAATACCAAAAGAGGTGGGGAAATTTGAGAGAAAACAAACGATGGTAATGTGCGTGGATAACTGCGAGCTGTAATTAATGATGGAGGGCAAGGCTAATGAGATAAGGAAATCTCATTTGAGCAAAGCTCATGAGTCAAGCAGGATTTGGGGAATTTCATAATTCCTCCACTGGTGTGAGGTGTTTACTCTGACCTCTCTCTCCTCGGGCAGCCATTAATTGCTGCCTGATGAACCAAACCCAATAACAACATTAACAGACCTGCTAATTACCATGGAATGGAGACTACCTCCTCCAGAACGTATAAAGGAGGATTTCTGTCACCCCCCCCAGCAGAGGAGCGGATGATCTTTCACTCTCATTTCTACTCCCGTTTTACAGCCTTACCCATCTGCTTGTTCACTTCTTCTTTGCCACTCCTCAAGCGACACTATGAGCTACTATTCCTCCAGATTTGGAGATGGGAGTTTCAGTTCTTCCTCTGCCCACTGTGGCACACTGGGTGGCGGGAGAGCTTTGTCTACCATGAGGCACTACGAAGACAATAGAGGAGAAGAAAGATACAGTGCTTATGGGTATGGTTATGGGAGCAGAAGTCTCCACAACCTTGGGCAATTCAGGAATCTTTCTGTTGGTGGAGGCTACAGAGGAGAAAGGCAAGGATATGGGAGATGCCTGGGATTTGGTGGTAGGAGACATCTGGATAGGGACTTTGGTAGAAGAAGATACTTTGTGGGAGCTTTTCAGGGTGGTGAAGCAGGGTTTGGTAGCGTGTATGGAAGAAGTTCAGGCAGGGAGGTATTTGGAGAAGGCCTTGGTAGAAGTGCCTTTGGTGAACAAGGGGCTGGCCAGGGTAGTGTTATCAGAGGTATTGAGGAGGTCCAGGTCAATACCAGCCTGCTGAGGCCAATACAATTGCAAGTTGACCCCGAGTTCCAGAGAGTGCGCTCGGATGAGAAAGAGCAAATTAAGGCTCTCAACAACAAATTTGCTTCATTCATCGATAAGGTGAGTCCCTGATATCTTTTTCACTTGGTATCTGGGAAGGGGGAATTGTAAAGGGTGTTGCTTTGCCTGTGTGAGTCATGGAGAACACCTCGATGTCACATCTTCTTCCCCCAAAAGTCACAGTGTTGACTGAATTCCCTTGTGCCAGGATGAAGTTCTTATCAGCTTAGCAGAAAAACCGTTGCACGAATCACACTTAGCCCTGGGATAAGCATCTCTCAGTTATCTTTGGTGGCAGGATGATAACAAACTACTGGGATGTCACCAACCTGTTTTGGAGGGGAAGGGTTTCTGCATGGCTGGTAATATTCCAGTGCCTGGGGATGGTTGATAATAGCAGGAAAAAAATGGGTGATGGGCTTGGACAGAGTTGATGTGGTGTTTCTTTTTTTCTCAAGCAAAGCAAAACGTTGTGTTTCTCTGAATTACAAAGCAAATGACTTGTTTTCTTGGAAGGTGGCCACTCTCAGTGGCCCCCACATCTTTCTTCCTTGGTTTACATGATAATATTGTCACCTCTGTCTAAGTCTTCTCTTTTGTTTCCGCTCACAAAACCAGGAACAAAACAGCCACAAAAACACTTCAACCCCCACAGACCTGACCTTTCTTTGGCTTATGATGTGTCTCTGCATAGGGTGGAAGACTGTATTACCTGTTACATATGAAGACTTAAGGGCTTCTTGTATTGCCCTACAGAAAAGGTGTTGGTTGCACCCAGAAGTCTGAAGCGTGCTTAGGCAGGCTCTATCTAGGAAGAGAGTGGTCCTGTTTGGTCGTCTTATGTGTTTAGGTGTCTAAGGTACTTCAGAAACAACTGAAATCACCCCCCACTCCAGTCATCTCCCCAAAGATTGTGCATTTAAGAGATGAAAAAGGAGCAAAAATTTCAGTATCAGCTTTGAGCAGCAGTAAAACCCTTAAAGCTCTTCTCATGCAACAGACTGGGACAAAAGAATTCTGTTCCTCACTGTGTGTTGGTACCAGTGTTACTGGAGCTGGTCCCACATTGACAAAGCCTCCAGATGTTGGAGATGGGAATTTCAAATGGAGTTGGAAATATTAATTGGGATTTGTTTTGCAGTAGGGGCTGATGCTGGTGTCTCTGCGTCTTCCAGCACCTGAGGCACTTTTACACTTTGCCTTTCAGGTTCAATGTCTTGAGAGGCAGAACCAGGCTCTGATGGCCAAGTGGGAGCTTCTGCAGCAGCAAAGTGCCCGACCAGAGGAGAGCAGAAATATCAACTCTTTCTTCCAATCTTACATCAGCAACCTGCAGAGGCAGCTAGAAACTCTCCAGAACCAAAAGGAGCAGCTGGATCCAGAAGCCTATAATATGCTTCAGCTTGTGGAGGATTATAAAAAGAGGTGAATAACCACAAGTTTGGGGAAAAAGCACACTGGATTTTTTTCCAATGCAATACAAACCAAGCCCTGGGATGGCAGAGTTTAGCTCCAGGAGTTTTGTAGCCATCAGAGCACTGCTCTGCAGTAGGTTCATCATGGGACTTTAATGCTGGAAGAGTTTGGGCGAGGATAGAAGCCAGAAGAGTAAGAGGGAAATCAAAGACTCTGTAGAACTATCCCATTCTTCTTTCCTCCTGTCCTCCTTCATGCTCTTCCTCCTGTAAGCAGTGAGTAAACCAGGAGTCCTGCTCGTAGTAGTGGGAGAGGGTGAGACGGAACTGAGCACTGGGGTCAAGCTGAGACCCTTCTGGCTTAGCTGCACCCAAAACACAACATATGTCCACAGCTCTGAAAAATGGAAATTTGAGTTTAGAATTCAAAGGATTTTGTAGAATTTTTGTTTAGAATTTAAAGGGATGTAGATCTGATCTACACTGGTCTTATTTTATTGCCTAATTTAACCTCTAGTTTGTCAGAAGGGCAGCCTTTGCAGTTGCCAGAAATTGCAGTTAAATTGAAGACTTGACACCTTGTTTTTCTGGATGATTCCCTTTGGTTTCTGATCCACCTGCCTGAAGAAAAAAGTAAGATCACCTGATGAGCTGCTTCTTTTTTTCTCTGCTGCACCAGGTTTGAGGATGAGATCAACAAGCGTGCATCTAAAGAAGAGGAGTTTGTGGAGCTTAAAAAGGTGATGTAATCCCAGATTTAGCAGAGCTAAATGCCAGCCTCAGAAATAAAGCAATAACTGAATTTTTCACTGTGTGACTGGAGAGAAATAATTGCCTCTCAAAGTCCAATCCAGTCTCTGGATGAGTATCTAAAAGATGCTGGTCTTTATTCGCTCAACCACAACTGAGATGAGGCATCATTATGAGGGGTTAAGTAATGTCTGTAGGATGCTTGGATAGGAGAACAGAAAACATAGACAACTTTTCACAACTTTTCAAGAAGACTTAATGAAGTCTGTATTGCTACCTCTTGATTTTCCCCAGGAACACATTTATTGTCACAACTCCTTGGTTTATTTCCAAGTCATCCTTTTCTTCTAAAAATTAAACTTGCTCTTTTTTTTCCAGCTGATTTTCAAATGAAATCTGGGATTCTGAAATCAGCTGGAGATCTGAATCAAATAAATACAAACGTACCTGTGGGTTTTTTTACAGGAGCTGGACAGTGCCTACATGGGAAAAACAGAGTTTGATGTTCGGCTGGAAATACTGAAGCAGGAGCTGGAGTTCCTCAGATGTTTACATGATGCTGTGAGTGTGTTTCTCAGTTTAAAAACTTACCCTGAGGTTTTGAGGGATGTGTGTCTTGCAGAGGTTCCCACAAATTGTGTCTGAATAGGACTTTTTGGTGTGGAGAGTGGATCATCCTTGGCCTTTGATCTTATAAAATGGATTTTATAAAATCCTTTTTAATCTGTGGGTGGTAAGGGAGTCTCTGGTGTGTCACCAAGGCTGGAAGAGACGCTTGAAAATGAAAACTGGTGGTGGAACAACAGGACCTGAGGGATGTAGGTAGAGAAGATCCAATGGTGATGGGTCAAAGGATCCCATTTGTTTCCTCATACCATGACCTGGACTGCTCACATGACTGTTAAAATCCTAAATCTGGGGTTTGTTTTGTTTTTGTTTTTTGCAGGAGCTGTCCCAGCTGCAAACAGTTGTTGGCAACACCAATGTTGTTCTGTCCATGGACAACCACAGAGAGCTGAACATGGATGGCATCATTGAAGAAGTCAGGCAGGAGTATGAGACGATTGCTCAGAGAAGCAAAGCTGAAGTAGATGCCATGTATCAGGGCAGGGTGAGTAGACACCAACAAGGTAGGGAGATGAGTCCACCTGCTAGGTGAAAAAAGAGACCAAAAATATCTGTTTTCTTCTCTGCATCAGTACCAGGACCTTCAGAACATGTGGGTAAATCAACGTGAGCAACTGAGGAGCAGTTATCAGGAACTCCAGGAACTTATCAGGCAGATCCAGAGGCTACAACCAGAAATTGAAATTGCAAGGAAAAAGGTAAAACTGATCTTTTCCAACACAACCAAACTATTTAAATCACTTTTATCTGGGGACTTCACATGGTGTCCTGTCCTTGGGATGATGATTTTTCTTCACAGTTAAGCAGATTTAGTTTTTGAATGTCCACACTGGGATTTAATTTGGGTTAATTTACCCAGTCTAAAGCATCTTCTGAGTTCTGGCATTGAGGGAGGCCTTTTAATTTCCAAAGACTGCCAGTGAATCCCAGTCACAGAGAAGGAAAATGGACACATTCTGTTTGTGCCCTCTGCAGAACGACAGCCTCCAAGAAAGCATTAAAGATGCTGAGCAACGTGGGAGCTCTGCTGTCAAAGATGGCCAGGAGAAGCTTCAAGAGCTGGAAAATGCCCTGCAGCAGGCCAAAGATGATCTCACTCGCCTTCTTCATGATTATCAGGAGCTTCTGAATTTGAAATTGGCCCTGGATATTGAAATTGCCATGTATAGATCACTCCTTGAGGAGGAGGAGAACAGGTAGGCACTGGAGAGGATACAGCAAAGGGCTACAAAGATGATGAGGAGAGTAGAACATCTCTACTATTTAAGACTGAGGAACTTGAGTCTTTTTAGCCTGGAAAAGAGAAGATCTTTATGAGCTTATCAATACTTAAAGGGTGAGTTTTGGGATGATGGTATCAGGTTTTTTTTTTTTTCAGTGGTGCTCCAGTGACAGGACAAGAGGTTAACACTCACAAACTTGAACACAGGAAGTTCCATCTGAACATGAGGAGAAACTTACTGGAGGGTGGCAGAGCACTGGAATGGGCTGCCCAGAGAAGTGATGAAGTCTCTGTCTCTGGAGACATTCAAAACCTTCTTGGACAGGAGCCTGGGCACCCTGCCCTGGGTGACCCTGCTCTGGCAGGGGGTTGGACTAGATGATCTCCAGAGGTCCCTTCCAACCCCTGTTGTTCTGTGATCCTGTAAGAACTGTTGATCTTGGATGTCTAGCTGTGCCTCTACAAAGCAGGTGTCCCCTTCTTTGATCTATCACTTGGATCTCCAGGATGAATTATGCCTGGAAGGAGTGACCTCTTTCAGTGGCTGACAAGTAGAGCCTAGTCTGACTTTTATTTGTATGGGACTTGTTACCTCAATGTTGTTTTTCTTTCACAGGATACAGGAAGGTTCACCAGCCACCATCTGTAAGTATCACAAGACTTTCCTTTGCTTCTTAGAGGGCACCTGTGGTACTTCACATCTACCACCAAGACAACCAATCTTGGTCCCTATCTTTGTTTCTCAGTGAAATGAAGCATATGGTTGTCTCTGTGTGTGTGAGAACACCTGATGTAAGAAGGAATGACCACTAGGACCACTAGAGTAGATGCTATGGTGGCTTTGATCACCTTGATCAGCTGTGCTCATAATTTTTTGGAGGTAAAAACTTTTGGCATTTTTATTGGTGGACATAATTTCCATTTCTTGCAGGTGTCATTGACCACAGTGCGAGTGTTACTGGAGTCTTTGGAGTAGGATCTGGAGGTTGGAAAGGTGTGAAGGGAGGATCAAGCACTGGCAGTGATGGCCAGAGAAGAAGGAAAGTGTCAATCTCTGGTGGAGGAAAAGGTGGAAACTCTGGAGGATGGGGATCCAGCTCTGGAAGTGGTGGTTCCATCTGTGGAGG
>VYZU01085920.1:0-51621 GCA_013401355.1 Ceyx cyanopectus
AGCTTCTCATCCACCAACACCAACAAGGGAGGATGCTCTTTGAGTTAAGCTGCTGTGCCTGAGAGACTGCACAGATAGTTCATGGGGTTGATATTTCAGTGTAACATTACAGAAGCAATACTAATGTGATAAGAAAAAAAAAGGAAACTGAAAACTAAGTCACATTCCTCTTTCAGGAGCAGCTACATGTGCACAGGAAGGATGGGTCTCCTGACTCCAAGAGTCATGATGCCAGGTGACTTCTGGTAAATACATATGCATAAACATGTTTACATAAACAAAAGCATCAAAATCATACAGCATCAAAACTTTATTTTTTAATTATCTTAAACTAATCAAAACTATTTAAATAATTTTTTTCTTCAGAAAATGTGTTTTTACATTCTTTATTCAATTCTCCAGACATATTTCAGACTGCTGAAGCAATATTTTAAAACATCAAGATCGTTCACACTTGGAATAAGAAAACATACAAGATTATCTCCAAGTTCCTGTACAGCTCTTTTTCAGTCATTTCAACAATCTGAGTACAATAGTACCTTGCCCTACACCTTCATTTTGAGGAGTTCCTTAAATATCATCATTTAAAAGCAACATTTGCACTTAAAACATACAAATGTCTGCTGCTAGAAGACAGAAAATTTATGCAAAGCTACATATTAACATCATTGAATAGGATTGTCTTTTTGATCAGCATGAAATTTTGAGGGCCCATTTCCTGAGAACTGTCAAATTCTGTCAAACTTTTGAAGTCAACCTCATGTAGCACTATGCAAGAATCATTTACTGTCATAAATAAAACTCTATCTGCTCCTGCACAATTACCTCGAAGAGAAGGTGAACAGAGATTAACCCCAAACAGGTCAGCTCTTTGTCACGGAGGGAAGCAGGGGAGTGGTTATTTAATGCAGGGATACAGAGAGGATCCACACGCCTGGTGTCTAAGTTACTTCGTGAGGTATGGGTAAGTTCCAGTAAGTCGACTAAGGTTCAGTAAACATTTCTGCAGCACTGGTAAGAATATACAGTACTTGTTACACAGGACAACTGGATGCTCCTATTTGACTTCTTGTGTCAAAGCCTCTTTGCGTATGTTTCTACAAAAATACATGGAACACCAGGCCCAGATCCGTTCAGGCAGGCACTCGACCAACACGCCCTGTGGAGAGACACAGGGAGACATGAGAAAAAGACAATAGGAAAGGGCAGAATTAAGATACATTCCATTAAAGTAAACAAACCACTTCTCAAATTATCACTGAACCAATGCAAAACCTGCTTGAACATCAGCAACTAAAACTAAGTCTTCCATTGAAACCCCTGGAAGTAAATATATTTAGCCATTTTTGAAGTAATGCCCACAGGTGAACAGTTAAGTTCTGCAAATAAATCCTGAATTGGTTTGTTCAAACTCACAGCAGCAGTACTGTCCACTTCCTTTAATTGCCACATCTCACTAGATTTCTTCCCATTTCTTTTATTCCTTTTGGACTAATCCCCACTCTTCAGTTCCTTCTACTTGACCTAAAGCCACTAGGTAGGACACATGAGATGTGGCCAATATTCATTTATTTACTTCAGAGCCTACAGTCTGCCCCTCAAAACTAAAAATCTACCAGATACAGGTATCAGGATAAAAATGGGAGCTTTTTTTTTTTTTTCTACTATTATTCCATCCTCCCTGCCCATTCTTCCCCTGAACAGAAATACACTCAAAACATTAACTGAAAAAAAAAGCTACTTCTGTTCATCAAAGACAGCAAAATGCTCACCTAGCCAGCAACACTCAAAGTGAAACTTGGGACTTGAGTATCTCCCCTATGAAGAAAGACTGAGGGAATTGGGGCTGTTTAGTCTTGAGAGGACTGAGAGGGGATCCTATTAATGTCTATAAATACCCAAAGGATGGGTATCAAATGGAAGGGACCAATCTCTTTTCTGTAGTGCCCAGCAACAGGACAAGGAACTATGGGCATAAATTTGAGTATAGAAGGTTCCACCTCAACTTGAGGTCTTTACTGTGAGGGTGGCAGAGCCTGGAACAGGCTGCCCAGAGAAATTGTGGAGTCTTCTCTTCTCTGGAGACTTTCCAAACCTGTCTGGATCTGTTCCTGTGTGGCCTGATGAGCAGGGTGACCCTGCTCTGGCAGAGAGGTTGGACTTGATTTCTAGAGGTCCCTTACAACCCCTACCATTCTATGATTCTATTAAATGAGATAATCTGTGCATTTGAATTTTAAAAGTTGTCTCTTTCCCACTTTTGATATACAAGTGGGATTCACTCATTCTAAAAATGTCTGAACATAAATTTTCTAAAGCAGAATTAGTGAGAAAACACTACTCAATACCTTCAAACACTACAATTATCTATTGCACTTCTTTCAGAATATGAGCACAGTTTGCATTTGGACTCCTACAAAAGTAAATGGCTCATTTGCTTCTACTGACAAACACCAAGTAGTTTAGTGAATTCTATTACCTGTATTGCATGCTTCCAGTAACCAGTAGTCTTTATGGTTAATCCCAGAGTAGAAATGGCATTACTTGCATATTCTTCAGCAGAAGGAAAAAGGAGAGATGTGTTTGAGGCAGTTCTGCTGCACGCTAACATTTTTGTAGTAATGGCAAATGGGATTAAACTCTGAATAAAAATTCCTTTGGAGGCATACTCATAATGTAATGCTCTACTGAAATAGTCCAAGTAGGCCTAGAGAGACAAAAGCAGAAAGAGGCATCTTTTATTTAAAAACCATCCAATCTTAGGTCAGAGATTTATTAAAGTTGTAGCATATTTTATGCATCAGCTGAAAAAAAAAAAGACCTCAAATAAATAGCATAAACCCACACATTTCTAAAGTATGACCAACATTTCTATTTGTCATTGTTTGCTAAAAACCTGCAGCAGTGCAGCAACTTGCAGGACAAAGAGACTGCTTAACTCTCCAAGGTGAACTTAACAAACCATCTGCTTCAATTTCTGCTTAAAAACAACACAGAAACCTTTATTTCATCTAAAACAAACACCTTGTTCAGCCTGGGGGCCTTGCAGAGGTCACTCCAAAGCTAAATACACAAACTAGTGTCAAAAGGACAAAACCTCAACCACCCCACAATGTCAGCACACAAAGAGGCTCCAGGTGCTCGAGCAGTTTGTTCCCACAGCTATGCAATGGAACTGTGCAGAGGCCAGACTGACAGTGGGATCACTGATCTAGGCTTTGGATTAATGGTGGCAGCTAAAGGAAGAAACTTTGGTACACCTGGTTTTCCTTTTCTTCAAGCCTGGTTTAGTTCTGAGTGCAGTTCTACATGCGCTTCACGTAACCAAGGGGGAGATGCTCTGCAGCAGAAACAGGCCCGTTAAAGCACCTTTCCACATGAAAAAAATCTGCACAGAGTTTACACTGTGGGGTAATAAAAGCTGGTTTTGCTCAAGGCAAAAAAAGTTATCCTAGGAGCAAGGCTGTGCAGGGGTTAGGCTACAGCAGAGGGCAGCCACCGACAGCTGGAGGCAATGTTCACTTGGGTTTAGACATCAGAACTAAGCAAGTTCCTTAGACAATCCCAGTTGCTTTTGTGGATTCAGTAGCAAGTCATCCAGTGTAAATCTGCATCCCCATGTGCCCTTGTGCTTCCAGCATCACCCAGCTGCTCCACCCTATTCATTATTGACTGGATCTACTCAAGAGGAATTACAGGGGGGAAACTCTTTTTACATCTCCCCAGCTATGGTACAGACCATGGTGTACGAAGCCTTCTGCCCCTTGGTGCTAGCTGAAGCAGAGGCTTGACTTGGCCATAGCCCTGGTATGGTGGTTGCTTGAGTAGGCATATGGCCCCTCTTGCTACCCAATACTAGGGTGTAAGCATCTTGAGATACATCTGCACAGTTCAGATGAACAAAAGAAATATTACTTTCTTGATCATTTTAATGGATCATAGAACTGCCACTTTGCTTTATGCCTCATTCCTCTGAGGAAGGTGATATTTTTCCTAGAACTGCTGTTAGGCCACAGGTCACACAAACTCCAAACAGCCCTAACTTTCTTTGGTTCAAAGCCCAGTACTGGTGAGGATAGAAAGTTTACTGCGTATTACATGTAATTTTCACCTCTGATATTTGAACAAATCCCCAGAAAACTTTTAAGTATATTTTTATATCCTTGCTGAACATGTTTACAACGAACCAACCACCCTATAATGCACCTACATTTCAGTGCATACAATTAAACGTTATATCCCAACTTACTTTAGAGGCTCCATAGGTTGTCAGCATTGGTGTTGGCTGACAAGAGATTAAAGAAGAGATATTCACAATTGCCCCTTTCCTCTTCTTTACCATGCCCGGCAGTACAATATGGGTCATCATGTTAGCAGAAGAAATATTTACATTGACTATGTCCCACAGCACGTCCTCTGACAGGTTGGTAAAATAGTCTGGGTAGCTATAAAACATTCCTACATTATTCACTAAAATGCCAATTTCTCTGTCTTTCAGAGCCTCCTTAATGGCTGGGTAAGGCTCACGCCCTTTGCTGAAGTCAGCTACGATGAAATCTGTTTCCACTTTATAAGTTTCAGATATGCTTCTAGATACAGCCTCCAGCTTCTCTTTGTTTCGGCTGATTAAGATGATGTTGACACCACGCTTTGCCAGTTCTTCAGCATAAGCCTTCCCAACACCATCTGTGCTGCCTGTAACAGAAGATAAAACAAGGTCAAAATCACAGCAGCCCCAGCCTTCTCTTTTGCCAGTCCCACAGCTGCTTTTCACCAGACTTGAGCTCTAGACCCTTCCCCAGCTTCATTCCCTGTTTTAGGACATGCCCCAGCCCCAAAATGTCCCAGTAAACTGGGACCTCCCATGTCAGCCAGGACTGCTGATAAATGATGGGAAGTGGCTTGGTGAGCACATCTCCCAACTCTCTCAGTACCCTCAGGTACATCTGGAACTATACACTCTGCACTGTGTGTATACTGGTGTATCACACACCAAGTAAAGAAACCACTTTGGGGATAATAGAGACATAACAAAAGGGGAGGATGTCAGATGTACATGACTTAAGTCTTTTTGAAGAACCTGAGCACCCATGAAAAGCCATGCAAAACCAGGACCTTGTCTGCATCTCTGTCTACACATCTATGTATTTGGGCTGTACCTTGGGATTCTTTCCCAGCTGAGTCTACACACTGATCTCACCTGTCTCCTGAACTGAATTTAAAAGCATCAAACAACTGCTACTGCTCAAGCAGCTTAACTTGCAACCTGAGATAACACCACGACATAAAGCTCAGCCAGCAATCTAAGTTAGCAAGTTTTACAGGACTGGCCGTGTATGTTATATAAATGTAATCATTAAACACAATATTGCTTCAGCCTCTTACCAGTGACCACGGCCCATCTTCCATACCGCTTGACAAGGTCAATCTCGCCACCCAGCTTTGGAATTAGGTGCAGCCTCAGCACGCTGTACGTGTCGAGTGCAAGGGACACACACTTTCGGACGGTGTACCAGGCTCCAACTATTGCCAGCGCCTCGATGTAGAAGTTGCAGGAACGACTGATCTCTCGGTACAAGAGGTTGAAACGATCCACTGCAGCCATGGTGATCACAAATCTGGTAATAGAGAACAGATACAGGCAATTACACTCAGCTCTTGGGCCACGTGGACTTTTAAGTGGGTAATCTTTGAGATTCGGCATGTTATGGTCTAAGCACCGTTTTGATGTGGAAAAGCCACAAGTCAGCCTGCTAAAATTTGGGTATCCCCTTCCACCCTCCTCACTGGTTTAACTGCTGCTTAGTCCTCGCTCAAGGCTTTAGTTACTAATCAGTTATAAAGTAATGAGACTGATCAGTGATGCTGTAAATAACACAACTCAAGTCCAAGCAGATAAGGGAAGCTCAATATGTGAAGGCTAATTCTGGAAGATCCACCTCCAAAAGAGCGAAGTAAAGCAGCAGGTGAGAGCTGAGCACACAAGAAACACCCTGCTCTTCCAAGCACAAAAAGCTATGAGACAGAAGCACCTTTAGTGCCCGACACCATCCCGAACCACTAGCCTCTTTCCCAGCAAATGCTCTGCATCTCACACGTCCTCCGGCTTTGAAAACCCTCAAACAACGGGCCGGTGCCGAGCACTAACGCGTGGCTCTCGATGGAAAGCTTGCTGTGCCTCTCATAGTTGTTAACTAGTGAATATTTGTGTAAAACCAGCACAAAATTCAACAGCCGCCCCCTCGCCAGTACTCCGCCTACAACCGGAGCCGGCTGCCGGCTGCCTCTCGCTTCGGAGCCCGTCACCCACCGCCCCCCCCTCGCCCAGCGAGGCGAAGCCTCAGGCCTCACCCCTCCCCGGAGGAGTAACGGGCTCCTGGCCGGCCAGCCCCAGCAACTAGCAGGCCCAGCCCAGACCCTCGCTCAGCTCCGGCCCTGCCTGATCCAGCCCGGGTCCCTCCCCGGCCCCCGCCGAGCTGTAACGGAGGAAAACCGCTCCCCGAACCGCGGCCCAACGGGGAGAATAGAGCGCGGAACCGCACCCCGCCACCCCGGGGCCCGCTAACGCCCGCAGCGCCTCACTCACGGCCGCGGGGCCAAGCCTTCCGCCGCTGCTACCGCGCTCCACCCGCGACACCAAGAGCGGTGCGGGGCCCGCCGCCACCAGCGCCGCTGCGCGGGGCCGTCGGGAGCGGCCGCGGGGCCTTGTGGGGCTGCGCGTGGCGTCGCCATGGCGACCGCGGCGCTCGGGGCGGCGGAGTCGGGAACGCGGTTCAGGGGACTCCGGTGGCAGAAGGGTCTCGGCCACTGCGATCAGACCCTGCCCGTCCCTCGCGGTTTACGTCTCCTGCTGCCTGAGAGATACCGCGTTTTAGCCGGGAGCAGCCGCCTATCTCGTGCGCCGGGGCCCGTGTCTGAACGGGTCAGGTAAAGGGAGCTGGCGGTTCAACGGGAGCGCGCTAGGAGACGAGTCTGGCCTAGCGAGCTCCCAGGTTACGTCAGCGAACAGTGCGGGGGGAAAGGTGACAGCATCTGTAGGGATTGTCCGGGCGGTAGCCTGGCCTCGGGAGCCCACCCGGGTCGCAGCGGGGCAGGAGGCCGGCACTAGGTAAGAGCAGCCTGGAAGCAGCACCGGCTCTGCCTCCTCAGCTCCACAGCTTCGAAGAGAAACTTAAGAGAGACTTGCTGTGGTTTTGAGAGACCTCTTGGCCGTAGTCTTCTGTGCTCTGAGGACAACGGCGGGCAAAATTAAAAGATAAACTCCCTGCATTTTTTAGTATCTTTGCAGTGACTACGCCCAGGTTGCCAGCTCCACCCAGCCTTCACACTTTACTCATATTGGTCTTATCTGTAACAGGTTCTTCTAAAGACATCTACTTGAGACATTTTGTCTGACAAAGGTGAATGGTAAATAAGATACTGCTTGTCTAAGTCACAGAACTTAAAATGCAGTCACAAAATGAAGACTCAGACAAGAGTCTTGGAGGGGAGGTTACTGTGCAAGAGGTGTCCAGAAAATCTCTGAACAACACCAGAAATGAAGCTACCCCAACAGAAAATGGAGGCAATTCTGGCAACAGAGGTGAGCCCACCTGGCTGGCTCTTAGGACTAGTTTAGGGAACTTTAGTGAACAGAAAGCTTAGACATCAAATCTGTCATTCCTCATCTGGATGCAATATGAGTTTATTCTTTCTCCCAGCAAAGACACTGAAAATCTTGTCATAAGGCTTACTTAATTGCTATCGTCTTGTGCTTCTGTTTGGTTGGGATTTCCCCTCCCCCCCTTTCTCTTCACTTTTCTTCTTGTTGGAGGGATACATTTTCCTGTGTTGTCATCACTCAGCTAGCCTGACCTCTAAATGTTTTAATCACAATGGTATTTAAATGAGCTCTGTACTATCATCTTGGTTGCACTGTTTCTTTTTAAGTGTACAGACCACAAGTGTAACCAGAAGGTTGGGAGCAAGAATCTGAAGAGAATACTGAAAATGCACTTAATTAGACTGCAAAGGCAGTCTAAAGACTGTGTGAATGAGCATAGCACTGGAGACACCTTCCAAAGAATGCAGAAGTGTACCTTTGTAGAAGAGCTAAGCTAACAAACTGTGCTGGAGATGACTCAGATAACACCATTACTGTAGTTTGCTTACAAGCAAAGCAAGCAGTCTTGTCAAACTCAAATTATTGTTAATTAACTAAAATACATAGATGTCTAAGGGTGTAAGACTATCAATGCCTGTGTTTTGTACTGTACGTTAATATTTAAGACTATCTGACTTCCAGATTAAAAAAAAAAAAGGCAAATTTCAACAGTTTATTTTGCTGCTACTTATTTTACTACTTTGCCTTCTAAAAAAAAAAACCTGTTTTCTTATATTACAAAATGTCACCAGAAATCTTGTTTTGAACTTGGTTAGGCTTGATGAGGCTCTGAGCAGCCTAGAGATGTCCCTACTTATTCCAGGGGGGTTGGACTAGATCACCTTTGGAGGTCCTTCCAACCCAATACATTCTTATGATTCTATGAACTTTTCTTGAAACTCATATTCAACTGCTCTTCAGTATTTCTCTAAAGTAACTGGCAACATGACACTTTCTCCTCACCCATGCTGTTAAACTGCAACTTGTTTTCTTACTTACAAAGATGTTAAAACTCAAGAGAAAAGCATCAACTGTATGTCCAAGGAAGATCAACACAGGGAACAAAAATCAGATGGTGATAACAAATCAGTAACCAGCTCATTCAGTCAAAGGACAGAAGAAAAGGGGGGCCGCATAAGGTAATGATACATTGTGGCTGGGTTTTATTTAAATCTTGGCATCACTGAAGTCAATCAGAGTTTTCTATGTGGTATAAGTCAGTATTACAGACTGTAGGCCTACAAATACTTATGACAACAAATGCAAAGTTTTATTTGTTAATATGGAATTTAGAAGTAGAAAATCATTTTGGCTCATTTAACACTGCTCTGTACTGGAAGTTTTATTCTGGAATTTTGTTTTACAGAATCTAATCTTTCTGAGCAGGAAGATACAGATATTTTCTGCTGTGAAATGTTTTTGCTGGGTGTTTTCCTGATGGGTTCCCAAGTTGTTTGTCTGTAGTGTTACTAAACTTTATCTAGCCCTGAACACATTGCCTCCAAAAAACAGTGTCTTGGTGTTCTTTGCAGACTCCCTGCTAGAGACTGCTGACTGTGGGTGTCCTTCCAGTGCTGTCTAGCCCAGGGTCCCCTGATAACAGCAGAACTGATCCCATCAGCTGTTCCTCACTGCCACCCAGCTCTGTTCTAACACTTTGCAGCACCCCCCCTCCCCCCCACCATGTACTTACCCCTTTAGGGTGTTGCTGTCCTGCTGGTTGTCATGTGCAGCTTTGGCCTCCTTTGGCCACTCTTGGCTGCCAGCCTAACTGCTTTGCCCTCATGGCCTCTGCTGTTTCACGCTGTAGCTCTCTGCCCAGTCCCTCTTGCTGAGTCCTCACCCCCTGCCCTGTTCAGCTATAGGCCACAGCTTCCCTGAGGAGCTTTTTCATGCTTCTCACTTGCATGAATCCCCAAAGGAGTGGAACTGATCATTAAGCAATACAGTTGAAAGGCTATTATTAAGTTTCTTACTGCAGCATTTCTAACCAGTCACAGCTGGATATTAAAACTCTTGTTTCAGAGCTGGTATTTCATTAAAATGTTAGGTTGATAATTTTTCTAATCTGAGAAAAATGTTGTGCACTGGCTGTGCCACCAAAGGTCCTGTACCAAAGCAGCAAGGAATGGAGGAACCAGCCTCTACCATAGAATCATGCTGCTCTTGAAGATGGACTCTCTAATTTCCTACCTACTGTCCTATATACTCTTTTTTTTTATCAGAAGAGCCTGATAACTCCCTTCAAAGATGTACAAATGGAAAAGCCACTCTAAAAAAAATCCTACTGCTTTGTATTTGCAGTGTAGTCTGAAAGCTGTAGCTATTTCTCTTGCATGAAAGAACTATTAATTGTGTTGCATTGAAACCTGTTAAAACCCCAAAGATTTCAGAATGAGCACTGAAATGCTTTTTTTTTCCCTCATGGTTATTTTAGAATGACAAAAAAGATTCTGCAAGACATCTGCAAACAGCAGAAATTATACTCAACCCCCTACTTAAATGACACACTTTACTTGCATTATAAAGGTGAGATGTGGATATCCTGTGTAGATTTATCGTTCTAAATAGCATTTTAGCAACATATTAGATACTGAAGTATCTAATAATTCTTTAAAATTAGAAACAATTTAATTTTATATAATAAGATATTGTGACACAAAATGAGTCAATATGAAGGTGGAAAAGTGAAATCATTATAGACCTGATTTACTTTGTGGAGTCATTCAGAGGATTAATAGAAAACTAGGAACACTGTTTTTCCCAAAACAGTAGCCTCTGAGAAATTTCTTAAGATACTGGTCTGAGTTGCATTCAGAGGAAGATATAAATGAAGAGTAAACACTTGCTGCATGATCTCAAATGCTACTGAAAGAAAAAGGTGCTAGAATGGGAGGGATCCTCTTGTGATCCATGAGCAGGTTTTTGCACAATATGGTCAGCAGTTGAAGTTAGCATAAGAATTGTTTGAAATAAATAGGACATGCTAAATATACCTTCTCCATTTGGCCTTGTTGGGGTTGTTTTCTCAGTATGTATTATTTGAGCATCTACAGCACTGCATAAGATACAGGCCAAAATATGTACCTCTGTGTTTTTTCCCTTTATGGGCCAGGAGCTGTTCCATTAGTTAATGATGGAAACATTGGCAGCAACTTAAATACCAGCATTCTCACAGCAGCACTGGTTTAATGACATTTACTCTTCCAAGGACTTGTTTCCAGCCACTGCAATTTCATTGTAAACCATCTTTTTCTGCAGGCTTCGACCGACTGGAGAACCTTGAAGAGTACACAGGACTGAAGTGTTTGTGGCTGCAGTGCAACACCTTAACCAAAATTGAGAATCTGGAGGCTCTGACGGAGTTGCATTGCCTCTACTTGCAAACTAATTTAATTAACAAAATTGAAAACCTTGAACCATTACAGAAGCTGAATTCTCTCAATATCAGTAATAACTACATTAAGACCATTGAGAATCTCTGTAAGAACTGTTGGTACAATGTGTTTTAACTTAGAACAAGCCTGAATTCCTGAGCCTTATCTAAGCTCAGCTATTATTAGTGGCAATAGTTTTAAGGGGTTTTCTATTCATGTTAAAATTTTGTATAATATCCCACATCCGAGTCCAATGGACTTCTATTTAAGAGTCAAACCCATGTTTCACAATTCAAATAGATGAGAAAACAGAAAAGACATAGTAATTACTTTCATGTAGATATCTAGGGCAACAAAGTATTTTCCTCACTTAATACCATTGCAGCACTCCTCTTTGTTGCAGACAGGTTGACAATCATGTTTCACTGTTTTCTTTCCAGTTAAGATATGCTTTGGCAGTTTCAGACATGATTACCACGTCTCCTTTGTCGCAAATAATTTAGTCTGTCTTCAGCAGAACATTAAAAGAGTTCCTGTATATTATCATTTGTGTACATTGGGAGTAATTTGAGACACTAGCTTTTGCTTTTGTTTAACTGATTAGTTAGAAACATGAATTAAAAACATCTACCATCCTAAACCCAAACAACTATTTTCCCCAGAAAGCAGCTATGGAGGACTAGCCAATAAAAGTGCATATAGCGGAAAAACAAATGGAGAATAAAAGGTCCCAGTTCTAGTAAATAATTGTTTTGACAAGACCATTTTCTCCTTGCTCCAGAAAACCTTCTGTGATACAAACACTCTTACCTTTCCTCTCCTTGTGCTGCTCTTGTCCAACAGCTTGTTTGAAAGTCCTGCAGACTCTGCAGCTTGCTCACAACAAGTTACAAACGGTGGAAGACATACAGCACTTGAAGGAATGCCCAAGTATTTCTGTTCTTGATCTTTCCCACAACAATCTAAGTGACCCAAGTATTATAACCATTCTGGAGACCATGCCTAATTTGGTAAGTTGCCTATAGCTGAGGCTTTGTGCAGCCCACTAAATGTTTGGGGTTTTTTCAGGGAGTCTAGTACACAACAGGTCATAGCCTAAAATAAATGTTATTAAACTTTGGATGTTTTATTCATTTACTGGCTATGAAATGATAAGGTGCACATCCATCTTGGGATTTTTATTTTTTTTTTATTTTTTTTTTTTGCTACTCAGCTTTAAAAATCACATCTTTTTTCTCTAGCATGTGCTGAATTTGATGGGGAACCAAGTGATAAATAAAATTTCCAATTATAGAAAGACACTTACTGTTCGACTAAAATTACTCACCTATCTGGATGACAGGCCTGTTTTCCCAAAGGACAGGTAAGAAAAAGAGCCATCTTCTTTACACAGCTAATGCTCACTCATCCATTTTTTGTCAATATTGTCATGGAAGGAAAGGAAGACTGGCTGGTGTCATTTGAGTGGGTGTTTTTGAGTAGAAGAGCATTATACTATGAAGTTCTATATCTAGAATACTTCAAAAAAAACCACCCCAAACCTGCATTTATGTCCTCAAGAAAATTAATTTGTAAACAGAACTTGTTTATACCAAGTCTGTGGATCAAAGGCAAAGCCTGATTTCCAGAGAAACTGAACAGGTATCTGGAAAAGTAAAGCCAAAGTCAGCACTCCTTGCAGATTGCTGGTGACGCAATCACCAGCATTGGGAGATCTTTGTTTCTTTTGTTGCAGTTCCACGTACAAGATAAGCTATACGTGCATGCCTGTTGCATAAGGGTTGTCACTGAAATATACTTTTTTCCTCTTACAAGGTATTTTTAAATTGTCATTATAAAAATAGGCTTTTCTAGCTATATTGCAGTGAGCTTTTATCGTTTTATTAGAGCCTGTGCAGAAGCCTGGGTTGTTGGAGGGCTTGAAGCTGAGAAAGCAGAAAGAGAAAAATGGGAAACCAGAGAGAGAAAAAAAATCCAAGATAGCATTGATGCTTTAGCAGCAATCAGGCAAAAAGCAGAAGAAAAGAAAAGACAGAAGTATATCGAAGAAAGAGATGCAAGTACAAAAGGTGGAAGTGAAGATACAACAGACATCTCAGAAGGTTTGTGGTTCCCATTTTGGAATTCTTTGTGTCTGCTTCAGTTTGAATATAGTTCCTAAATATTCAGAAGCATGCTGATGCAATTTTAGGAATATATTTATTTCTTTTCTTTTCCAATACTAAATACTTTTAAAATCATGATGCATCTTAAATGCTACAGGATAAACAAGACTAAAGCCAAAAAAAAGAAAGCAGTATTACAGTGCAGAGGAGTGTTTATCAATCTGATACGGTTTGGGCTTTCACAGGCTCTGAAATTAAACGTGATTGACTAAGAAAACTTTTTCTGCATGCAGGTAGATTCCATAAAGGAGATGATAACTTCAGCATTTGACACTGATACATCAAAATGATCAAGCATATACTTAAATGTGTAGTCACTTGTGAGTTATTTCAAAGTTACTTACAGATACCAGACCATTATTTACTGTGGTGTTTTCTCTAGACAACCTTTTTTTTCTGAGGAACTGTATTTTCTGGGGAATTGAGGTGGGAAACCCATTGCTACAATCTTGGGAGGACTACTGATCCATGAATATATCTGCTCAAAGTAGGAGCTTTTGGTGCTTATTTTCAATCAAATTATTAAGACTGTGTACTAAAGTTTGGATATTTAGAAGATTGATAGATTAGATTAATTTAGGTAGATTAATTCAGCAGTTTTAATGAACTTGTTTCTTCTGTAGGAGCACCTGCAAATTCAGATGACTATGATGGAAATTCTAATACATCAGAGCCTTCAAATATATCAGAAGAACAAGAAAAAAAAGAGGCTGAGAAATTTAGAAATGAAAGTTTTGATGCTCGTGATGGAGCCATAACAATTCTATCAAATAGGGAAGAGAACACAAATTTCACATCTGGAAATATTCCTGCTAGAATCCAGGAGGATCCACAAGAACCAGACTCTTACAAACACTCCAGCTTCAACAAGAGAGTAGATGGTAACGTACACAATGAAGAATCAAACCAATCCCAGGCTGCAGAGATGGACAGACAAACTCTGTCTCAGCTTAGCACCACCTCTGCCTCTCTAACATCCCACTGGATTTCCACAGCAAAACAACTAATCAACTAATATTGGATAAAATATTCTTTTAATATTTAATGACTATTGTTTATTCTTCAGATCTACCAAGAGAGAAGGCAGCTACTGAAAAGGCTGTGCTTCCTGAACTGGAGGAGTGCACTGAAATGGAACCAGTCAAACTGGAGACAACGAGGAGAATTTATCTTGATGTATGTATTACATCTAGGTTTTGAGATGTTTAGATTTGGGTATTGTCTGCTCCCAAATTAATTCTTGTCACATCCTGGCTGATAAAACTATATTGGCAGGTTTCTAAGAGAGGTCTACTGCTAAGAAAATAAAAGGAATGACAGAAAAACACCCCAAAAGTGAAGCTGTAGTGATTCTCTCCCATGTAGCATGTGTAAAGAATTTGCTGCCACTTAGAATCATAGAAGGGTTATGAGTTGGAAGGGACCTCTGGAGATCATCGAGTCCAACCCCCTTGCTAGCACAGGAACACCAAGGCAGGCCACACAGGAGCAGATCCAGACAGGTCTTGAAAGTCTCTAGAGGAGACTCCACAACCAATCTGGGCAGCTTGTTCCAGGCTCTGTCACAGTAAAGAAGTTCCTCCTGTTTCTGTGTTTCAGCTTGTGCCCATTACCTCTTGTGTTATCACAGGGCATGACTGAAAAGAGACTGGCCCACTTCCAAAGTTTATTTTGGCCTTTGGCCATAAATCACCTGAAGTTCACCTTCTGTCTCTGTGATTTAGCTGGAGACACTAAGGAGAGATCTTATTTAATAAACAGAAATAATTACAAAAATAATCTACTGGATACATGGGTCCTTTGAGCCAAAGCTCAAATGAAAGCAGCACTTGAAAATGTGAACTATTGCAGAAAAAGCATAAGGAAGATACAGCCATCCACTCATGTTAAATGTTAGCTAGCCACNCTATATTTTCTGTGCTTTTAATATCCCATTTAAAAAAGATATGTTTTTAAATTTTTATTTTAATTTAAAAATCCACCCTGTTATCAAAGGGTTAACTATTTCTCTTTAATAACCGGTTTAACAAGGGTAGCAGAGAGAACTGGCAGCAATTCAAAGTCTATACAATAGCATTCTTATAAGGAGATCTTGCAGGATCTGAAATAAAAACCTCAAATAAATAGAGATACTGTAGGTACCCTCAATGTGAAGATATCATAGCTTCAGTGTTTGGTTTTTCTTGGTGCTACATGGCACCATAACAAGCTCCTTTGCACAAACTTGATGGGGTGTAAAAGAAACTTCAGTCTCTTTGTATGGGGTTTCTTATGACACATGGAACATGTGACTCTAATTTTACAGATGAAAAACCAAACCCAAACCACACATGAATGCACATTCCAGTGTTCTATGCTACTTCATCCTTCAGCTGACATTTAGTAATGGAAAGAGCTTCTCCCAACAACCTCCAATACTTACAGTATTGCAGCTTTTCCAGAGAGACTTAGCACTGACATAGTAGGGAATGGCTGTGAAGATCTGGAGCAGGACTGCTGTCTTTACTGATATCCTGCAGTCAGTAGGTGCCTCAGTGGTGTTATAAAGGAGAGGAGTGGAGGAGGAGGATGTGTAATGCAGTGGTTATGACATCCCTCTATCAAGCAGAAACAAGCTCTTATTGCTGCACATGCCTGGGCTCTGGTTGAACTACTTTCTGTGTACCTAAAATTGAAATTAAGCACAGAAGACAATAGCATTTGATCTGACACTGAGGTTATTGCCTTCCCATCTGCTCTTACTAGAGACAGATGAGTTCTCCCTTTTCCCACATGTTCTTAACAGAGAAAGCTGTCACCTGGGGGAGGATGACAGTGCTGTCTTTCTGGGTGTGGCCTCTTACCCTGAAATGCACTGCTTTGAAGAACAACCCCAATGAGATAGGATTTTATTGGTTACAGCAGCTTTTTCCACTGATTAATAATCTTGTGATTGTCTTCAGGAACTGCCTGATTTAGAAGATATAGGTGAAAGTGAATTTCCCCCAGAAGAGGAAATCTTTGTTGAAGAGGTAAGAGTCTTGTTAATTCCAGTGATTAAGCTTCCCTAACCACATTTACCAATGTTTTGCAAAATAAGGATATCCTAAATTGTGAATTGCTGTTTTAGGACATACAACCATTGTTCTGCTGATGCTGCCTCCTACTTGCCTTGCTCATACTGTACATGTTTGTACAAGTCCCTTGGTGTCAGGCATGGGATCTGTTTGCTCCTTTGGTCACAGACTGATAATAGTGTTGCAAAAAGTCTTAACCAACAAAGCCTCCAATTAAAAGAAAGTAAAGGAACAAAGGGATGACTGAAGGAGCAGGAGGTGGCAGCTCTTGCTCTGAAGCACATTCAGTTCTTAACTGAAGCCAGATGAAGACGTTAGTCAGATCTCTCTTTGGAGGTAATGGGATGGAGCTCACTAGTTGTATTACTGAAAGAGCTCTTATTTTAACCAGCTGTTAACAGTTTATGGTCAGCTCATGGCTACTGCCTGAGAAATAGTTAACCCAAGACTCATCCACAAAGCAGCAGAGCTACAGGTGAAGGACATCTTCCATACATTTGGAGATAAAAGCTTATCAAAGCTGGCATTATATGGAGCCAAGTGATATTTATCCGTCTTTTAGCTTTTGCATCCAAAATAATACCTTTTCTATTACATTTTGTACCTTTACAGCAGGACTATCACCCAAAGATTGAAATAATTTCTGATGTGACAAATGACAGTGACTCTGCATTAGAGGAAAACGATAAAGGGGCGTTTGAGAGTTCAGGAGGAGAAGTTCCAACAGCAATTTTTTCAAATGTGTGTAAGATACACAAAGAGCATGCAAAGGAGCACTTAAGACCCTTTGTTGAAAGCTTCTTTACAAAGCCTGCTAATTCAGAAAGTTCCCTGGAGACCAAACATAGACAAGCAATCCCCTCAAAACCCTTGATACAAGAGGTCATCCCTGAGCCTCAGGATCATCTCTTGTCACCAGTCTGCAATCAGCCAGATGACCCAAGCCCATGGCAAGAGGACACCAAAATTACAGTTACTTGCCCTGATGAGATTGCAGTGACATAACTGATCACAGAGTAAAAGGAGAGTGGCACATCCACTCTAAAAGTAATGATTTGTTCAGTTATTGTTGAAAAAATGTTTGATCCACTCTTAAACACCATTTCATTTATATGAGAATCCTAATAAATTAGGAAATAGTGTTCTTCTACACAGGAATACTTGCTGAATTTTATTGAAATAGTTTTAAAGATTTGACTCTACATTTCTTTTTCCAGTATTAAAGACCACCACTGACTTTCATTTGCCTTTTGCCTTCATGCTTTTAACAGGGAATGGCAGTGATGGAGAAGGAGAACGCGTGGGTGGGGGTGAAGGATGGCCTCACAGAGCACAGGGTGACATGGACAGGCAGAGTGGATTAGGTTAATCACTTAGAAGAAAAAAAAAAACAGACTAAATCCAGAGCTCAGTGCCTGGCTGGCTGCATGTGGTTCTTGCCAACACGCAGAGCTCAGCAACGAGACCATTAGTTCCAACTGATTTTGCTGTGGGACAAAGCCTTCAACGGGAGAACTTGGTGCTTCAGTCAGTCAGAGGCTGCTGCAGCCTCTAGCACCTCACCTTCAGGGTGTGCACCTCAACTTCTGGTTGTGTCAGTGTGAAAAAAAAAAGCCCCAAATCCTCTGTAAGCTGCAGGCAGCAAGTGCCTTGTGTTGCCACTGCTGGAGATCCCTCGGCTCCAGGCATTCACTACTCTGAAGGTGAGGACACTACTGTTTTAAGCTTCAATTCCACTCTCTTCTGTCATTTTTACTTTGCATCCTTGTAGAAGTTACTTAGTTAAACATCCCTATCATAGGGTTTCCTTTCATACATAGTTTCAATGCACAAAACACCACTTTTCTGTCATTTGAACATGCTACTTGTAACCACGTGTGTTTTAACCTGTGTCATCTCCTTACCAGTATATGTCACACCAGATGGACCCCAAAGACACATGGAGTTTGCTTCTCACAACAATATCTTACAGATCTAATATTCAGAGACATGATGCTTGTTTATGCAAAGACAGATGCAGAAATAGCATGGAAAATCTGAACCTGGCTTGGCCTTTTAGGGCAAGCTGTGACAAAGTACCCACTTTTATCTGCCATTTTCCTTGTGAGATGCCAGCTTATCTCTTCTCCCCCCCACTCCCCCTTTTTAAAATTTTTCTTCCTTCTCCCACTTCTGTTCTAGAGACTAGAATTCAGGTAAGTGGAGATGTCTAGGAGCAGTGCTTCCTCTTCCTCTGTTTTTGTGATACAACAGTTGCAACATTGGGAATAGAATTAGAGAGGCTTTAAGTGATATCACTTTGTTAAGCCATACCCAAGTCTAGGTGAATGCCCAGGGAGACTTCNGACTTGAACAGGTCTTGTAGATGTGCACATTTAAAAAAAAATAAATTCCTATGGGCTTATTGAAAAGATATTTTCAGTTTGGTGGGCTTAGGTGACATCTGGTGGTAAGAGAACTGGCCCTAAATGAAAAATAATTGTAAAAGCCCTCAGAGAAGACAACAATATCGCTTTAAACTTCAGCCATTTTCCACCAGAATGTTTATAAAGATTTTAGAAAGTAATTCCAAGAGTGAAGCTTGAGTTCTATTATAACAGAAACCAACAGGAAAGAAAAAAGGGGGAGGGGGATAAGAATGAAAGTAATATGAAGAGCTGTAGATTCTTTGATTCTGATTTTACCACATATACCAGATTATTTTTTTTCTTCCACCCTGACCAGCATTTTCATGTGAAAAGTTCAGCTGGTCTCTGAGTTGTGTGCACTTTGTCACATTTTACCTCCTAGATCTCTCCAGCTCCTGTTTTGTTTTTTTTTTCACACAGATGATCACAACCTATTATCTCACAGGGAATCTCCTGAGTCCTGGAAGCTGTTTTCACTTATAGAGGACTTGGGAAGGAGGAAAGGAGTAAGGTGTAGGCGAAAGTAGTGAGAGAAATGCCAGAGCAGGACTACATGAGAAAAAGGAAACATATTTAATTAGTGTTTTCTGTAAAACTTTACAAATGTACAGCATAGTGCAAAAAACTCAGGCTCAGCACATCACCTTCAAGTAAAATTAACATTGTAAAAAGCCAAGGAACACAAGCTTGCTTCTTCACAGGAGTGACTCTCCAATACTGTTCCTGGAGGTTCCTCTCTCACCACCAAGCTCCAATCTCACATTTATAGTAGAGCAAAAAGCCTAAAGAAAAACCCAAGAACTATCCCGAGGGGCTCCTTGCAGTGAGTGCAGCCAGTCACTTGGCACAAAAAAGAGTGCTGCAACCCAAGATGGTGCCAGGCACCCTTGCTGGCTGAGCTGCACCTTTGCTTGCAAGTAGCTCACCTGAGATGATTCATTTCTCAACCCCAACTAGACAATCCAGTAAGACACTGAAGTGTAACCTCAAGCATGTGACAGGCTTCATGAAAATATGTGAAAGCTGCTCACAGACTTGAAGCTGAACACGTGCTGAAATACCTTCTTGGATCAATACATTCAGTGTTAACATCAAGGCAATCTAGAGGGTGAAGTTTCAGAGAAGGATGTAAACCTTGAATAGGAATAACATACCCTGTCAGGTGATGAAGACACCAGACAGTTTTCAATTACCTATGGGGGAAAAAATGAACAGAGTGCAATTCAATGACTTTCCATCACTGGAAATGACAAAACACAGTGGCTGATGGGCTAATCTAGGGGAACTTTCTAAGCACAAACCTGTCCAAAAGGAAAACCTTGTCCATGATACACTCAAGCACATCATCTAAATACCAGACCAATGGGGGCTGCCAGAATTTTCCCTTAGTCCTGAACATAAAAACAGTGGCTGGAATTAATTCAGAAGCTCTCACAACCTCACTCCTGCAAAGGTGGTGACAGAGCTCCCAGCACACAGTAGTTAGCTCAAAAGTGAATGTTTCTGAACTAACACATCTGTTCACATGCTGATAAATGGATGGAGAAAAGGGCATGACAGGAAGGTCCATTTAAAAGATGCTTGTCTTATTAATCGGGATATGAGGCTGCAGTCATCTGATTGACTACATTTTGGAGTGGATGGTATTTGACCATTCAAGATGCTCGGAAATACAGTTTAGAAACAGAAATTGTCATGGCAAGGGAAGTGGGTAGAGCATTTCTTCAACTGATACTGGCACAGCTTATACCTCCCTGTCTAAGCCCTTAGGAGGCCTGAGTTTGTTGGATTTCCTGGGTCTGTCTCATTGCATTTGGGAAGCTTTCCTAAGGAAAAGCAACTCAGAGGATACCAAGATAAATAATACATTCTCATTAGAACTACAGCATAAAAAAACAAAGCTCTGCTTTGTTGAGAAACTCAATTGTCAGAAACCACATGGAAGAGAAAGATTATTTCAACCTTTAGGGGCTGGTCTCAGATGCACAAAGGACTGAAGAAAAGTAGTGGGACATGGTGGACTAACCCTCTGCCTCTCTCCTACACTGAGCAGCTGAGAGTCCTTCTAAAAAGGGGATTCAATTAAACTGGTTCATCAGATTGTATACACTCAAATAAACCAACATCTTCAGAGGAAATAGAACAGGTCAAGGCCAAGGCAATAAAAAAATCATTGGACTGTACATGGAATATTTAGCCAGCACCAAAACCCAGTGTGTGCTCACTCAGTCCTCTTTGCACATGGAAAATTGTGTGTGCAGAAGAATCTATCCCTTTTTCATTCTTTTTTTTTTTTTTTAATTATGGGGTGCTCCTGCCTTTATGTTAGAGAAAATACATTTGAGAAAAATATAATCCCAAACAACAAACCCTGACAACTAACTCAAACATGGGATGCTTTGGGGGCTATGGATGGTCTGTAGCTCCCCTAGGAACCAGAGACACATTCTTGGAGAGGTCACTCAGAAAATTATCTTCTGCACACTCCAAAAGATCTTCATTTTCCTACTCATCCTAGGAAGATGAGGAAGACTTACAAATACATCCCATCAAAGCCAGAAAATTGATATAATAATATTTTTAGAGCATTGGACTGGCATATAGAACTATTTTCCTATTTAAAATATACAGCAGCCAGAAGGATGAGGCATCTTAGCTAATTTGTGCTTTGCCAATAAAATCCAATAGCTTGCTGTTGCAGATACTAGTCAGGATCACTTTATTTTATGAAGTCCCTGATATACTTTGAAGCTACTCTTCTTTTAAATTATATTAGAAGACTTAAAATTTCTAAAAGCATTTTCAAGAAAAAAAAAAAAAAAAGATTCTGCCAAGTTCCACTCCCCATAGGAGCAAGGGGCAGAAGCAGTATTGTGTTTTAAAATGGTTATCCTGGGCAAACACTGACATCCAGGCGTGGGGAGGGTAATGCAACAGCTACTGACCATTTCCATCTACTCAAAAAGAAAGGGCACAAAAATAAACTCTCTTGTGGGTTTCCGAGTCACTTGTGTTTCTTTACATTCAAACCTGTGGATGCTTGGATGGGTGGGAGGGAGATGATGTGTCCTGGAAGCTAAATCACTGGTTGCTGTCGGTTGAAGAGCTCAGGTTTAATGGGATATCCCTTTGGACATCCACAGAGGACAGGTAGGAAGCCATATTTTCAGGTGGAACATAAAGTGATGAACTTTCAGGCAAGCTGATGAGGTCATTTCCAAAGATGGACTGACGATCAATGAGGAACTGCTGGGTGCTTTCAAGAATGACATCTTTCCCTAGGAGTGCAAACACATAACAGCAATCTCAGTTTCTGGAAGTCAAGTTACCAGACTTCATGAATGTAGAATTGAACAGTGGCAAATCCCCACTGCAACACGAGGTGAGGTGCCTCACTCCAGACAAAAAATTCTTGGAAACACTCAAATCAAACTTGGACTCACTCAAAAAACCATTAGAAACATCAGGAAACTCTTCAGGTTGCCAAGCTGACTTCTGCCTGAACCCTGAGGTGCCTCACAAGAAGTTAGAGAGGCTCACAATAGCTTCTCTTTCAGGTTTACCCCAGCTGAATACATTTGAATATAATAAATACTAATCTAAGGTCAGGAAAACAGCTCTGGATTAATATCTAGAATCAGTGACATGCTTTATCAGAATTTAACAGAGCTATTTTAATTATATTTAAACCTTAGTTTATCCCCAACACTCTTCCTACTGCTCAGGAAGTGGCTTAGTGGTTGTTGAGGAAACATTGCTGACTGACAATGACCAAAGTAAAATGACCAACATGGTTTGTTGCCCCCAGGTGGCAAATGGCCAGTGCTGGTCCTTGCATCTCGCTACTGACATGGATAACACCTCAGTTCCACCCCCTCCCCGAGGCTACAAGGGCTGCCAGTGCTCCTACCTGGGCAGGGGTTGTTAAACGGCGGCGGGTTGAACACTTTGGAGGACAGCTCAGTTGCATTCTTCTCCAGATCCACTGTGAGCCGCTGCATCTTGGTGCAAAAATATAAACTACAATGTACAATTATACAAAGACAGGGGAGCTTGTTAGAACTAGGCCATTTCTGAAAAAGCAGTGCTGCATCAGCACTGCAAACACTCATCAGTAACGCGAGGCTCCCCTCCCTGCCCTGCCTCTCCGCCCAGCCTCACCTGCACTTTGCTCCAGCGGCCAAAAGCCGCCGCTCAAGGGCAGATACCTGGAGGAGAGGACTAAGGGAGAACTAATCTCTTAATTAGCACTAGCTGATATGCTGTGAAGCTCGTGTCACATGAGGAGGTCACTGTAGCTGTCCCTGCCCAGCTGCACAAAGCAAACCCACAGTCCTCTGCAGCCAGCAGCAAATACAAAAGGAATTTTCTTTCCATTTGTTTGTGGTTGTCTTTAAAGTAAAACTAGTTTTTGCTTGCACGGTGCGTCTAGGTGCAGAGTTGCTGCAGGTATTACTTCCAGGCTTCTCAATGCTCGAGACTTTCTGCAGGATGAGCAAGCCTGAGGGTTGTTGCAACAGAAGTTGGGAAATTCAGTGCTCTCATTGCAGCCTCCATCTTGGCCTTTTTTTCTCATGCAACCCATTTAAAAGAGTCTGCCCCTTGCCTCCAAGATTTGCTGAAGTTACCTAGAAACTCTCCTTCCTAACACTCAAGCAGCAGAATTGTCTAGTAAGCTCAAGATTATTAAATTGAACCCTAAAAAGGATAGTGATATGATGGAGGAGACGTAGAGAACTTTCATACTTCATTAGAGTAGATTACACTTTATTTGCACATCTACAGAGATGGCAGAACCATCCAAATCTTTATCCAACCTAGCTGGCAGTGAGGGCACTGAAAATTCATCCTCCATCAAGCAGGAAAAAGAACCCAGCAGGAAAAAGAACCCCAAAAATGTGTGGTACACATATTCCAGCACTGTTTATTAAATCATAGCATGCCCTTCAGAAATGTCCATATCAATGTCAATTCCAAACAAACACCATCAAATAGCTGCTCCTTGTTCCTTCTCTACTTGAGCTTTTGTTCTAATTGCACGTGGTTCTACTGCTCCTGCAAGGCACAGGGTTGGCTGCACTCTCTAGAAATGTATTTTATAAGAAGTTTTGGCACAGAGACACTATGAATCTGTGATATTAATAGGATGTGCCATTCTGGCTAAGAGAAAGTTCAGAATGGCCAGTTTCAAGTAAAAACTCCAGGACACCAAGACATCTCTGGCTGAGTGGGGAAGGCAGGTCAAGAGTGGAAGACAAAGCTCTGAGCTGCCCCTTGGAGACAGATTCTTGCTGGACTTTACCATGCTCTCCCCTCTGGCTGTAAAATAACTCGGCGGTCTTGGTTAGGCACAAAATCTCCTTCATAATTACAAATGTATTACTATCATATCTCAGAAATATAAGTCTCTTACCGGGGACAGACTGGCTTCCATTTCAGTCAAATTCCACTCATTCAAAGATAAATTGGGATTAAAGACCTGTTGGGATAAAAATACACTTAGGGCTCTGCACGGTTGGAGATGCTCATGCCCTCAAGCTGCCTGCCTTGGCTGCCTGCTGGTGGCTGCAGCCCTGATGGTAGAGGTGCCAGAAAGCCAATTCTGCCCATGCCTCTGCTGCTCTGATTTATGACTTGAAGCCAGGTCCAGGCCAACATGTGGCCTGGCAGCACAGTCAGAGCAGTCAGGGCTGACTGTGAGCAGAGAAACAGCACAGATGCCCTGTGCCACAGGCATGGTGTAAACCAGCAAAAGCTCTTGCTGTCACTGCTCATGCAAATCAACCCCTTTTTTTTTTTGTTGCTCCTGACTCCTGGGGACTTCCAGATGCACAGGTTTGTTTTTTTTAGGTATTCTAAAGCCCAGTAGCAGAGGGCAGACAACTGCTGCCTCAACACCTTGGTGGCAATTTCTTGAGAAGTCTGAGCAATCTGGCAAAAGGAGCTTGTTGTGCCAGGGTACAGTTCAACAATTCATTCTCACTCTCGTGATGTTCAGTTGCACAGAGAGAGGAAAGTGTGTCAGTAACAGGTAACAGGAAAACCCCTCCCCATGAGCAATAAGAAACAGAAACCAGCTGGGTCACTGACAGAACAGGCCATCAGCAGAGCTTCCCATACAGTCAAACTCAAATACTTAGGAACTGTCTTTAAGAGAATAAGATTGATTTGTGAAATTATTTTGCATTCCTGTCTATCCACACAAGCTCACCACTTGCCTGTATCAAAAGCACCTCCTCAAGGGAGCATATCTTTGACATATAAACTCTTACATACAGTTATTGATTATTAGCAAAGCCTTTTTCATATACTGACTATATGTATGAGGAGAGAGCATGTAAAAGAAAAACAAACATTCCCTTTTCTGCATATATACTTAAGAAAAAAAAGCACCATCCATTTCTAAAATATGACCTGAGAACTGCAGATTGGTAAATAGCAGAGAATTTGACACCAGCTGTACTTCCCTGAATGTGAGATAAAGAGGAAGGTAGTAGAGCTAAACACAGTCTAGGATTATCTAAGATGCAGAAAATAAACAAAACCACCCAAAGCTATTACCAACTGGCTAGAGGGGGACATTAAACCTGTTTCACAGAAATGTGTTAGGTTTCATGCTGATGTCTTTACCACATGCACCGTGTTTGGTGTTCTTCAATGTCCAACTAAGTGCATTTTGAGACAAATTGGAAGAAAACATCATTTAAAGTCTAAAATCTTGCCAATTCTTCTAAGCAGATCAAAACAGAGCTGTGACTCTGCTGGTAGGACATGAGAGAGGAAGAGCCATCCAAGCACAGGCAGAGTGGTCCATCTAATCTACAGGAGGCCAAAGGCAGGGTGGTGACCCTCACAGCCACCCCACCCAGGGCCCAACACTCACATCCAAGAGGCTGGTTGGCTCCAGGCCATACTGCTGGCTCCTCAGCAGCAGCTGCAGCCCTTCCAGGCTCCAGTCTGTGCCTTCCAATGGGTCTGAAATATCTGTTCTGAGAAAAGACAAGGGCAAATATTGCCACCAGTGAGGCTTGCAGAGATACATACAGAAAGCAGCTTTCAAACACAAAGTTTGCTTAAAACTCAGTTTGAAAACCAAGAGCCCACTGTCATCTTGGGTTTGTGCCCTATAATCTGTTTTAATCCCAGAAGTACAACCCAGCAGAGTATACGGGGGGACACGCTGATGGTAGAACAAGTGAGACTCCGCTCCTGGGTGACACACAAGCTCTAGGGATGGATAGTCTGTGCACAGCTCCTCAAGACTGGGAAAATGAAAACTTTCCTTAGAAGAAGTCCTTCTAGATAGTCACTTGAGATCCAAAACAGGCTGCATTCCCATCCTCCTGGCTCCAAAAGTGGATGGATTATTATTAACTAATGTCTTTCAAATGAGTGGCTTCTACCTGAAGGCATTTGGGCTGTGTTCACCAAGACATTCATCTAAGGAGAAACTGTGAGGTCCTGCTGTGTTTAATTTCCCCAAAAGCTACATAATTTATCTTAAAAATATTTTAGAAAAAAGAAAAATCACCCTCTGGCATCAAAAATGTGTTCAGAAGGAGGAATTTGGTTCTCTGTAAGGACCCAGAAGGAAAATAGAAGCCTCTCTGATAGTCTATTTGATTTCCCAGCACAGGAGAGGAAAATAAAGGGAGCAAATTATGCCCTTCTCAAGGCCAAGCCTGGACCTGATAAATGCTCTGATGCCTTATCAATTACATGCCCTACTTAGGGCAGAGCTTGTGACAATGATTGACTGTCATCTCCCATTACTGCCTGTATATTAGCACACAAGTGACACCTTATTCTCTGCACAGAAACACTGTTGACAGATATTTCCTTATGATTTCACATAACTGAAGGCTCAACAAGACAAATGACAGAGGGCACACAACCTTCTGGAGATTTAGTGTGGTCCAGTGGCCTGCACATCTGCAGACATGGATGCTGGTGGATGCTCCAGATCTCACTTGGACTTTGGACAAATCCCTCTCACTGCAAAAATCCCCCTCCCACTCCCACAGCTCTGACAGCTCTTCCTCTGCTGGAAGGAGTCATCCGCAATTCCTTATCCCTGCTCTCTAAGCAGGTGCCACAGGTACAGGATGGAGCCTACCAGTGACTGAAAGTCAGCCTCCCTTTCCCCCCAACTAGTGGCCACAAAATATGCAGGGCCACAGCTCTCCCTCTCTCCCCTCACCTGTCCAGCAACGCCCTTCTGCCTCTTCTCTCTGCTGGCTGTGAGGTCCCTGGTGGGGCTGAACCACAGCTCCCTTTGCCTTCCAAGACAGACTGAACCATGGCGACTGGGAGCACGGGGGGCTCAGAGCAAGCCCGGCAGCCTGGCAGGGGGACATCAGGCTCTGCGGTGGCTTTCACTCCAGGGCTGACTGGCTCTTCCTTGATCAGCATGAGGCACTTCTCTCTGCATCAGAGACAAGACATTTCCACAAAGGCCTTGCACTACTGGGAAAGGCAGTAACACAAGGGCTTGTCTCCCCTTCCCATCAAACTGCCCTGCAGAGTCTTTCTGTTCCACTAGATAGGCAAGAGAAACCAGAAACCTTGTTTTCTTTCCAGCAAGCTCCAGAAATACACTCAGCTGGAGTACCTTCAGTCACTTCACCAGTCACAGCTATAATGACTTTGCCCCATTTGATTGCTTTGCAGATATGGAAAATACACTTCCTTGTATTGATGGCTTCTGAGATCAGTTTTAGACCTGAGGTAGGCTAAAGGGTCATTATGCTGGAAAGATTCCCCTGAAAAAGAAAAGTCTCCACCAAAAGTCTCAAGATAGGAATGGGATTATCAGCAAGACCTCCCCATGCAGGAGTTAGGACCAGACCCACAAGCACTCTAGAGATCCCAGTGACACAGGTCACAGCCCTGAAGCATCTGGAACTATCAAGATCTGACAGTCCCAGTTGGATGCCTCACTTTTGTGGAAATAGAGGTTTGCCTTTTTCCAGGAGGAGAGCCGCTCCTCATTATTCCTAGATGGACATGTGATGTGGAATCTTTGAAGTGTGGCATTTTGTATGTAAAAATCTACTCTGCACTGCTTATCAGTGTAGTTCCAGTAGTGAACACGCACACCACTGGAGCCACAGTGACAGAGGCAGGGAGATCAAAAGGCACAGGGCTTGGAAAGCCATACTAGAAAAATATTATCTTACACCACTTACAGACCAGCTCTGCTGCAAGATATCCCACCAGCATGTCACACACGGGGATGGTATGTGACACCAGAAAGCCTTCCTTAGCATTCCTTCCAGATCACCTTCTCATCTTGTTAATCCCAAACTCCCATGAGAAGCTTAGATGGATTTAGGGAGTACCACACTCCTGAGCTCACCAGGGCAGTGACAGGCTCTGATTCTTGTGTTGTGCACACACAGAGACCAGAGGCCACCAGATGGCACTCGGTAGTTAGTAGAGATAAGCAACATAACTGGAAGGTTGTATTAAAATGCTTTTGCTTCAGAAATGGCTTTCAGGTGGGTTGGCCTGTTGGTCTGTTTTGTTGTTTTCTGGGTTGTGTTTTTTTTATTATCTGGAGCTCTTTATAGGCCTTGATCTAATTTTATGGCTATGGTTTCAATTATGAGGCAGATTTGCAGGCAGTTTCTAGAGTATAACTACCTCGCCTCTGTGCATCAGAAGCTGTTTCCATGATTCATCTGTCTACTTACTTTCCACTGACATAGCTGTAGCTGTTCTGTTCCTAGCTCTGAATACACTGCAAGTCTGTGGCAGGAAGAGATAAGCAGTGAAATACCCCTGTCTTCAGTTCTTCACTTGCTGGGACCTTTTCAGAGAAAAGTTGTCCAGTATCGGAAGTTGTGATGCAGCTTTTCTGTTCTCATTAGCAGAAAGATGTACAGCTTGATTCTGCTGCTTCTTTGTCAAAGCCAAAAGGAAGCTTCCTTTCTCTCCCTCAGCAAACCTGACAAGTTTTAACACCTCATTATTTGATAAAAGTCTGACACAGCCCCTGTCTTGAGAATATAAACATGGAATACTTCTCAAAGAAGTGAGGGGAAGTTCTCAGTATGAAACTCATAGCTTTGTTTTAAAGTTATGACCAACCTAATCCTGAAAATCTGACCCACATTGCACACTTAAAAAAAGTATTCCAGCACACCACCTCTATAGAGATTTGTGAACCAAAAAGAGACTTTTGTAGAATCACAGCCAGGAAAACTCTTTTGAAGTGATGCATATCCATACCCAACTCTCCCTGGTTTTTTTTTCACAAGCACATTTACCTGTCATTTTCAGGAGGGGATTGAATATTCATTATGTTGGATGGTGATGCCTCAGTAACATCTGATATGATGGGTCCTCCAGCAATTGCAGGGCTGTTCAAGCAAGAGGCAGGTTCTGTTGATGGCTAAGATGAAAAAAAAAGACCTTTATCAATTTATCCTTCAGAGGCCCAGAACATGTCCAAGGCCCTATCTGAGAGATGATTTACTTACTGTAAATCCTTGAGTCCTCTTTGTATAGAAACCAAGAAAGTTTTTACCTACTATGCCACATTCTCATTTCCTCTGGCCTCTCCTCCAAGCATACCAAGGTGTACATGTCTGGGGTCAGCTTTGGTGGGTTAGGGGGCTGGGGATCCCTCAGTGACTGCACTAACCTGGCTCTAGTCAGGAAGATGACAGTACCCACTTGTAGAACACATTTCTTCCTCCCTGCCCTTGAGGTGGGCCAGACTGGGGTAACATCATAGAGGGTTTGGTCTGGGGTCTGCCTTTTGCTTTCACACCCCACAGCCTCCCACATGAACCTGGCAGCACCAGCATGTGCAAGCACATGCTCCTCCCCAAAACCAGGGATCTGAGAAAATAACACGTCCCTCAGCTTTGCAAAGCTCTTCACTGCCAAACTATTGCCAAATTTCTTACTCTGTAACCTGTGCTATTGCTTCTAACAGATTTCCACACTGGCCAAAGAAACCCCACAAAGTTCAGAGGCTAGTGTTAACCTACCGACTGTATGAAATAGGGGTCATGGAGAGGGTCTGTAGACAAATGCCGGCTGAATTTGGATACTTGTGGAGCTGAGATCCCATTGTCAAGCATCAGAGGTCTGTGAAAAGAAACAGGTTTGTTTTCCCAACACATTCTGACTGGTTTCTGGTTGCTCATACAATAAATGCCCCTCAGCCAAGGGTTGTTCTCCCCAGGTTCTCTGTTTTTCCTCAGCTGTAAGGTACTTTCTTGTCCAGTGTTACGGACAAGGAAGAGAAAAACCTGTTTTGGAGAAGGTCACCATTAAAAAAGGTCATTAGCCATACAGAGAAAAGGTGATCTAGGTGTTCTGGATGCTATTTGAAAGATGTAAATAAAATAACAAAATAATTTCACATGTTGAACCGAACAAATTAACTCCATACTTCCTTCTAATTGCAAGTGATTTCAAACTATAGGCTGGATCCTCAGCTTGTTTATCTGGAGGCAGCTGAGCTGAAATTATTAGTGCAATACTGGGAATTCAGTCTTGTTAGCTCCCTCACACTCACGGCCTCTTTGGTCAAACTACATCTCCACACATAGCACTGTATAAAAGGAACCCATGCCACCCACTAAGGAATAAACCAGAGGGAGATGCGGAGAGCAGAGTCCAGTCTAAACTCATTGCATTCAGACTCTTAAAAAGTGATCAGCAGGCTTTTACAGATGGTGGCTGACAAGAAGCAGTGGGGCTGGGTCCTGTAACAGGCATTCTTTGTGTTTAGTAAATGGTTGAAACCAAGAGAACATAAGAAGGAGCCTCCAAATGGTGCTGCCATCATGAAACTTCCTGGGTGGCAGCCCTTGTTTTTGTGCTGCAGCCCCAGAGAAGCTGGGAATTGTTCTATTTTGCTGCACACCCACTATTGTGACTGCTACAATAATCCTATAAAACAACCTATAAAAATTCCTCTTCTCTTGCTACTGTCCCCACAGTCAGGATAAGCATCTTCAGGGTTCATTTAGAAAACAGTGATAGGCAACAGTTTTTTCCACAGTCATGTCTAACAGGCTTGACAGAAGACAATTCCCAGTTTCCTTCATCATACAGACACTAGAGCTGGTTATGTTGGGAAAAAATATGGTTTTGCTCAGTCTCCAGTTAGATCCCACAGTGAAGGGCATAACACAGTGGGACACAGTGACCACAATGCTTAGAATCTCACAGCTGCCTAAGAAGCTTGTTCAACATCTCAACAGCCCTTTTCTATTCTGTAACATGAACTAAGGACACAGAATAAGAGTTTCTGAATCACTTTGACAGGAACCTTGTTATGGCATAATCTACCCTTCGGCACACACTGAGACATTACAACCAGCTCTGAGGCAATTACAGAACTGAAAGTGTCCTGCTCCAGCAGCCACAAATTAACATCCCCATCCAACATTTCTTATCAAAGCAACTTGGATGTCTAACTCATCTAACAACCTTGCAGTTCAGATGTGCCTGTGGGACCTACAGACTTGCCCATCCTGTCCAAAGCTGCCCAGAGCCCCCAGTCAGCACTCTGGTCTGAGCCAAGAGCTGTTCTGGGCTGTACACTATGATTTTTGTCATTTCAAAGAGAGGCAGGAGGACAAAACTATGGAAAGTAAAGCATGAGAGGTTAGTTAGATAGAAATTAGTTAGATAGAAGTTCCCTGAAGACAGACCTTCAAGGAAGGTTTCCAAGGAAGTAGAAACTCAAATTAACATGCACAACACTTCAAATTGCAACTGGGTTGTATCAGTGTGATCTCTCCTTACAAGGAGATCAATAGAGTCTGGAGAACAAGTCTTGTGAGGAGTAGCTGAGGGCCCTGGGACTGTTCAACCTGGGGAAAAGGAGGCTCAGAGAAGACCTTCTCACTCTCAAAAGCTCCCTGAAAGAAGGCTGAAGCCTGGTGGGGTTGGTCGCTTTTCTGATAGGACAAGAGGAAACAGTCTCAAGTTGCCTCAGGGGAGATTTAGATTTAAGTTGGACCTGAGGAAGAATTTCTTCCCATCAAGGGATGGCCCAGGCTGCCCAGGGCAGTGGTAGAGTCCCCATCCCTGGAGGGGTTTCAAAACCATAGAGATGTGGTGCTGAGGGACATGGTTTAGTGCTGACCTGACATTGCTGGGGGAACAGTTGGACTTGATTTTAATGGTCTCTTCCAACCAGAATGATTCTAATACATTTGCCTCTGCAAATAGTTCAATGCTCCTGGATTCCAGTTTATGCCCATCACCCCTTGTGCTATTCCTGGGTACTGCAGACAAGAGCCTGGCCTCCTTCTCTTGTCCTCTGGGGGTCCTTTAGCTATTGATCAGTATTGATCAGATTCCCTCTCAGTCTTCTTTTCCAGGTTAAACAGCCCCAGGTCCATCAGCCTTTCCTGTTTTCCTAATGATACTCCTTAGCTAAAGTCTTTCTCTACCTTCTCCTCTCTGGAAGGCCTTCAGGCTCTGTGCCCCCAAACCTGTGTGGGATACACGCCCTTCAGTGACTGTGGGTCAAACCAAAGGTGATTGTGCGCTGACTGGGTCCTGCTGACGACAAGAGGCAAAACTAGAACCTGTAGGACCAGCGGTGGGGTCCTGCCCTTTACCCTCCCACTAGTTAGTGTTCCCATCTGCCATCATGTTCTGTGTTCCCCAAATAAAGGTCACGAGCTGACACGGTGCTTCTCTAAAGACCACTGAATGGGGCATGTCAGCAGGTCTGACTCGGCAGTTCAGCCCATTCATTTTCCATCACCATGGTGCCCCAGTCCGGTGACCGCCTGCCTGGGCAAGCTGAGCTTGTGCTTTTAGTGAGGGGGCAGCAATTCTGCACCCGTGAGCGTGTGCGCACCACACAAGGGTACTTACAGCTTCCTCTTTATCCCAGCGCTGCTAGGGCTTGATTGGAGCTGGCCAAACAGAAACTGAATCAGCTGTCAGGAGAGATCAAAATCCGGTGTTAATCAGCAGAGTGATTCAGCACTCCCTGCTCCCACAGCCATTCCTGTCTCACACATTCCCTCCCTCCGACACCACCCCAAAGCCAGGAGCAGCTATGAAATATGGGAGCCAAACCGCATGAGACATCAGAGTCTGAAACGTGGCTAAGCTTTCCAAGAACCCAAATGACCTGCTGGGCTTTCAAGCAGCCAGGTGCCTGCTCCGGGCAAAGGCTGTTGGATACACGTGCTCTGGGCTTTCTCTCCCCACTTCTGGGCACACAGGGTAGCCCTCCCTAAACTTGGGTTTCTGCCTGTGAAGCACACACCCAAACATTCCTAGGCCTAGAGTTAGACCTGGCCTCCATAAAAGTCTTCAGAGACCTCTATAAAGTCTGACGAAGACTCTGCAAGTGAAAGAGGCAACCCCCTTGGGGAGACTGTGGATGGAGCTCTTAGCTGTTTCCCCTGTGAAACTCAGCATTCATAGAACAGGACACTAAAAAGGCTACAGAAGGGTTTTGGAGAGGAATCACTTGGCAACATAGTCCCAGGTCAGCTTGAGCCTAATGCTCTGCTTTGATCTCCAAACAAAGAGAGCTTTATTAGTATATATCACAGCTGTCTCTTACTCATTGCTCAGTGTAACAAAATAGAGTTGTGTAAATGCCTCTACAATGAGCGGTGTGGCCAGGGCAGCCTCGGAGCCGGAGGAAGGTTTGATAGCCTCATGCATTTCTATCCCAGTCCCATGACTCTCTGATGCCACGTGAGGCTCAGAATGTGGCTCTCAGGGGGACTGGGAAATGTGACATGCTCAGTCATGTCAGCACCATCTGGGGATCACTGGAGAGGCCTTTTCTAGTGCTGGTCACGCTACAGTTTAAGGGAGATGGCTCCACAGTGCTCCTTCAGTCTAAAAGATTGTGCAGCAATTCCTCCACTATACCAGTAACAGCAGAGAATGTACCAGTTGCTGAAGGTCTTCACTGGGCCAATTCTGCTGCCTGCAGCTTCAGTGCTGGCAGGAGAGGGAGGCTTCTCTCTTGTACAACAGAGAGAGGAACACTTTGGGAAGCCCAAAGGCATCAGTACAAAGAAAACAGAGCCAATCCAGGGCCATATGTGGGTGTTGTGCTCTCTTGCTTGGGACTTGGACAGAGAATTGGTCAGCAAGGAGTGACAGGGACATGAAAATTATTTTTCTCTTTGCTTGAGGGCATACTCTATGCTTTGTCAATGACCACTTTCCACGGGACACTTAAGAGCATCATAAAATTTGAAATGAGGGATAATAAATACCCTGCAATATCAGAGCATGAAGAAGGTTATAGGACAAGAAAAAAAAATAAATTAAAAATCAGAGGACATAACACCCTTCAGTACAGTGAGTTTGGAGACTTTTCTGACCACTACCTTGTTGATCACTTTCTGTTGCTGTGAGTGGTTCTGCCGGAGAGAAACAACTTCCCGCCAAAGAACTTCATTCTGCCTGAAAGCAAAACAGAAACTTTCCATGAGCACAGAAACATCCCTCAGTGCTGCCGTGCTGCACAGGAGACCAAATGGAGCAAAGTCTGTCTCACTCTGGGGCTGCTGCAATGCCTGGATGTTTCCAGGTGCCCCAGACCGGACCACACAATTGCTTTCCTTGTTTTACCTTGGCCTCAACATAACTGCAGATCAAAGCATGCAGAAAAACAACTCAAGAGAAGCCAACATTTATAGGGAAGGTAACCAGAGGACACATGTGTTTAGTTTTCATGGAACATTTGGGCAAAATTTCAGCAAGGCCTGATTTGTGAATTTGAATGGTTAGGATCACAAAGATTGTTCTTCCTGTGGTTGCCAAGAAAACTCAACCTCTCCACAACTGCTCCTACTGCCCCCAAAGGTCAAGAGCTCTTCTGGATAGAGATCCTACGTCTTCTGCCTGCTGAAACCTCATATGGCTGGTGGTACAAAGGCACGTTTGGGAGTGACAGGAGCAGATAAGGGCATGCTTCTGCATCTGAGAACCTTGAACTAGGTTTGTCATGATTTTGTTAGTGGGAGTCACTGGTTTCATACAGCACAGCCCTGCAATTGCATAGGGTGTATTTATTTTCTGGCTGCAGCAGGCAGAGTAGTTTACAGGATGCCTTCAGCAGCCAGCCCCAGGAAGCAGGCTGGGGAGATGCAGGGTTTATTTACAGTGCTGCTGCCAAAGACAGGTACCAGCTGAGCCCACAATGCAAAAGGTTTAGCCAGTTAATTTATCTTAAGAGTATATGGATGTAGCAAAACTTACAGATCAGCAAAACCTGTAATGCAGGTGAAACTTATAAATCCTTTTGCTTTTTAGTCTTTCTAGTGTGGATTGAGCTGGGAAGATAAGATCCAGGGCTTGAAAGAGCACAGTAGCTGCCCTGCTAAAGCAGCTGGCCCAGCAGGAGTCTTTGCAGTGAACTTTCTGCCCTGGTACTGACAGGATTTTCAGCAAAGCAGCTTTCCTTGGTGTTACAGCTTGTCCTGGAGTTACGTCCTAATGGTTCTGCACCAGAATAGATTTCTTAACACAGTTTCAGCCTGGGATTGCTGGTTGGTCTTCGTTTACAAAAACTGCATTATTTTAATCAGTCAGGGAGGGAGCAGGCAAAGCAAAAGGGAGAATAAACTAAAAGCAAAGTCAAATCATCAATACTGGAATTCCTTAAAACATTAAATAATATGAGCCTAGAAACTTTTTCATTGTCACTGTACCTGGATTTCATGGTGTGCTAAGCGTGGAAATCATTAAAAATTGAGGTAGGATAAAAATGTTTATCTGTTGCACGCAAGGTACTGGGCTGGAATGAAGCTTTGCAGTGTATGGTGCTGTGTCCAGGCCCAGGATGCTGGTGTCAATGGTGTTGTATCAATACCAACTTCCAGTATAAAAGAAGATTTGGGAATCTTTTTGATTATTTAAGTTATTTTTCAAACGAAGTTATCTGTAAAGATAAAAATTCTGGAGGCAAATAAAAACTTCTCCAAGTACATGATTTATAAAAGCCTATCCATTTGCTAAATTCCTGCAAGCACATCTGACTCAGAAAATCCCAGAGTCTCAAGACAGCTGGAGGTCAGGCAGCCACATGTGAGAAGCATCACATTTGTTTTGCTCTTATACAACAATTTTGGCTATGACAGAGGACACAGTCTTCAGAAAGACAGGTCTGCCGCAGGCCTTCTTGTGTTCTTATATATTTTAAGGCAGTCACATATTTTGAAGGTAGACTCATTGAAGATCATTGGGTTTGCATAGAGAAGCTACATGTTACTGTCTCAACAAATCTAGTCCCTGCGAACAGTCCCTGGCTTAGCACATGGTCCCCAGGAGGGAGGTGGGTAAGGATCCTCCTTTCAAGTGTTCCCCAAGATCAATAACTCTAGAGAAGCAAATGCCCGTAAGAAGCAGCCTGAGTAGGATTCAACTCACTGCTTCATGTCCTGCACTTGACACTCCATGTTCTCCTGCTGACTTCTCAGTATCTGTACCTCGTAAAGCAACCTGCTGAGGTCCTCCTGGCGCATCTTGGTCTCCTCGCTTTTCACAACCGACACCTGAGGAGGAAAAAATCAAATCAAAGGAGCAAAATCAAGGGAGCTACATCTCCAAATGGACTGTTAGTTGTGTGGCACATTGTTGAGGGATGTTTGAAAAAGCCCCACGCAGTCTCTCCACAACACTGGTGTGGAGCCTTCTGGAACAGGGGTCTCCCACACCTCTGCCTTCCCACCCAAGGGGCTCACTGGGAGGCCCAGCTGGTGTGTATCCCCCAGCCTGGCACCCACTCACCTTCCTCTTGATGTGCTCCAGGAGGTGCTCATGGCCTTGCAGGAAGCAGAGATGCTGGAACTCAGTGTCGTCCCGCTCAGGCTTGACGAGACCCCCCTGCTCGATGTTCACCACCTTCCTGAAGCCATCTGCATGGAGAAGGTGCTGGTGAAGGGCCAACAGACCCAGGCCCTCCTCCTCACCTCCTGCCCCATCACTTTTGAGGACATTTCTGTTCTCTTGCCTCACTTTTTGAGCTGCTCTGGTTCTCAAGGCACAGTTGTGCCCCCTCCCTGCAGCTGGGCATGCTTTTGGATGATTTCTACAAGAAATTCAGTGCAAGGGAGAGCTCCATGAACCCCACTGGACAACCTGTAGGTCTGGGGACATACTGCTGCTGGCCCACACTCTGGAAACCTCACCAGCAGTCCCTTGGGTGTGTGGGTATGTCTGCCTGTCCTCACAAAATTTCTAGTTCAATTTGCCAGTCAGATTCAGGGTAAGATTTTTCTAAGGCATAGTCCAGCATCAGGTGCCACTTTTGGAAAGAAAGGATCACAGGCACCTTTGGAAATCTACTTTGGATAGTACTCTGAAGTCATAGAAAGGTTTTAAGACATATCTAAAGACTGGCCTAAAAATTACAGTAGGCCTCCCATATAGGTATATAGCAAAGTTAAAACTTTCATGAGTAACTTTGTCAATTAGTTATTGAAAAACTTCCAACAACTATCAGAAAATAACCATTATTTAATACAGTCACTGTCTAGATGTGTCTGAAAACTGCACCTAGACCTCTGTTAAGGCGTGAAAATGTCCAATCAGCAAGGCAATGTTTGCAGGGAGAAGTTCTGACTGTAATTAGTTCAGCAGTATGGCTGGGAGGATGGATGAGTTTGGGGCATGCTACCCTCAAAAGCAGCAGCTTCTGAGGATGGGTTCACAGTATCAGACTACTGGAAAATGTTCCAGATAGAATAAAATGGAAAAGATGGTCATCAAACTGAGGCAAGAGAAACAGAAAACCTGGCAGCTAAAATTTCTTAGCTCACATCTTATGACTTAATCTAACAGAAAGTTAATGGTGAGGTCAACCCAAGGAAATCTCTCTCCTGGCATCTCTGAGGCAGGTTCTTGGTGGCAAGATCAATAATGCTACAGGAACATGTACACAAGAATGATCAGCTTTTCCATCCATACTTCTGTTTCACACCTCTGTCCCACCCACTGTCACTCCCCCCGTGTCTGCAGGATCAGGTAGTTGAACTTACACATATTCAGCTGCCGGACAAAACTGGCCATGTTGTTGTGTTTGAAATACTTGGGCAGCACCTCTTTGGCAAAGCGGCCTTGGTCGAACACATGGAAGCTGGTGCCATTCTGCAAAGGAGACAAGGACAAAAGTGAAATCAGAGGAGTGTCCCTGACTATGAGAGCTGCCCAGGAGGAGGTAATTCCCTTGAGTCTTGCAGTGGGGGAAGCCGTGTCCTCTGAATTGTCACCTTGAAGCTGAGAAGAGTGACAAAAGCCTTCAACAATGGATGTGATCCTTTCAGTTCTGGTACAGCCAGTCCTCTGTGACTGAAGCTGTGATCTTTTTCTACTAAGCTATGCTACTACTTAGTTCAGAGCCCTGGATGTGAGGAAGAAACTGAAGAATTTACACACAAATAGCTAGTAGCTTGTGCTCACCTGTGCAAGAAACTTGCCTGGTTAACTGGATAAAAATATCCCTTTCTGAGGAGGCACTGTCAGGATCTGTGACCGCAAACCAAGGCAAACTGCCCGAGATCACTGGCAGGGTCAGACACATTGCAGACCATAAGCTTCCCTTGCCTGGCCTTCCACCTGCTGGTGGTTAAGCTGGAACACCAAAGCTGCCTTAAAACTTTTTGTAAGCACCAACACGTCACCTTTTTAAGGGACAGAAAAAGTAGCCATTAATTTTTACCTGTAACCAACACCATTTTCTAAATCTCTGACCTCAATAGCTCCATGTCTGCTGAATATGTTGACAGAAGGACCACCTTAAATCCTACCTATGCATAGGAGAAAGCACCCGGAATTTACAGCAATGAAGAATCATGATTTCAGATGGGGAGTTTAGGGCACATGTGGCATTTCTGTAACCTTGCAGGGGATGGTGCCTTCCAGAGGCTCACACTGGCTTTGCTTGTGGAGAGAGAAAGAGCTGCAAAGAGCTACCTGAGGAACCACCCTCATGTGTGGCTTCATGGAGGGAGAGGCAATAGAGGCCTATGTCAGGGCAAAGACATCAGCAGATATTTGGGACTGACCAACTCAGCTGCAGCCAAGCTTTGAGGGACGGCTAGCCAAAGACAGGAGGGTCTGTGTGGTATTGGCAGGGAGGGGCCTGGGATCAGCAGGGCCACAGTCACCCTCCTGCTGTGTTCAGCGTTATTCCAGCGGTGTGTCAGCTTGAGGGGGTTATTCCACAGCAGACTGGTTTTCACCAGAGGACAGCATTTGGTAGGAGTGAGCACTCAGGCTCTGTGTGCAGTAGGAGGGTGCCAGTGGTGTGTGCACCACGCACTCATCACAGGGGCTGTAGCTACATGGGTGCTCTCAGGGCTGCCTGGAAGTTTCTAAAAAAGGGTGTATAATTAGGACCATGAGAGAGTTCAGCAGCTAAAGAGGTGCTGGTGTGTGTCTGCAGCCTGTCCATGGCCACTGGCAAACAGCCAGCTGGCAAACCTGGAAAGTTGCTGCTCTCCTCCTTCCCCTTACATCTCCAGTACAAAGCGTGCCAATCCCTCCTGCTCTGGCTCATTAGTCAGCTTTAACAATTAACCCTGCACACCCATGAGCACAGGACTCTGGACCAGCTGTACTTCTTGTTCCTTGTTCAATGCTGCAAATGCTGAACGTGGCTCTTTGCTTTGACAGTGCCCTTTGGCCATCACTGGAGTCTTTCCTACCATTATACACCCCATGCAGCAGAAGCAAAAGCTGATCAAGTGCTGAAGAGATTCACTAATAATCTGTATGCTGAAATTATCCTCACAGACTGAGCTTGCAGACATGACAGCAGGGACCAGGGCTCCCTGACACTGCAGAGGCTGTTCTGGGGATGGAGCTGGTTTATCCTACCACCCTTGTACCCCTGCCCACTCACATTCTGGGATACAGCTGTGAGCTCCAGGCTGATGTAAGATGAGAAGCACAAGGGTTTCCTCTACCTGAACATCCCCTTATGGCCTTCCTTGAGAAGTCATTCCTTTAATTCAAGGCCGCAGTGTTCTCAGAAGCTGCAACACCCAAAAGGGTTCCCAGAGACACAAAAGACTTTGGGGTTACTGTGTGTTCCCCAATGCATGTGTCAGCTTGTTCCCATCCAGTAGCTCTGCCTCACTTCTCTTACATCATGGAAGCACAAGTTGGAAGACTCTTCTCTGCTCAAGGTAGAAGTCACTCTGCAGCAGGTCAGTCTTGGCAGATACTTTTTTAGCTGGTTTTGACAGACCCATGGGGACAGACACCCCGAGTCCTGCCCAGGCAAGCTTCTCCAGGAATTTGCTAGGAGTTCTTGACAACTGCTTCATCGCTTCAAAAATTCATTTAATTATTTCTTGTCCAATCTACTGTGGACATGGACAAGAGTTTTTTCCACTTTACAACAGCCTTTAGTGTACATAGAAACCATCACACCACATTTCTTCACCTCTTCTTCTTCGTGCTAAAAACCAGTCCCTAGGTCCTTACAAATCCTATTTTCTGAGTTCTGATTATGCCCAGAAATTTGAGGCATACACACAATTTCTCAGCTTCAACAACACTGATGGATAGAAGAGGAAGAACATGGGAAACATAGAAACATGCAACACAGAAAACTTGGACTTCTAAAAGCCTTACCAAAACCTCCCATGGATGTAGCTGTAGTCTATTTAAGGTTGCAGGAAAGCAGAGTGTGCTGGTGGTAGGTGGTCAAAAATAACAGTCTCAGAAGTGTAACAGAGAGGGGACTATTTATACATGTTGGAAAATCCTCTCCAGTTTGAAAGCCCTTGTTTAAAACACACAAGACCAAGACTGGGTAGTTCTCAGAGGCATGGCCATGTCATACCAACATCAGAAAGCAACCATCATCTTGGGTGCAATGCAGCTCAAACCCTACCTCAAATTTCCAATGAAAACTTTACTAGACACGTGCATATGACAGAAAGGATTCTTTATACTTTTAATTTTCCTGTTTAAATCTGCTTTTATGATAGATTCTAGATTTGGGAGAAGACGTTTATGCATACAACTTATCTGATAACTCCCTGCTGAAGACAAATCACACTTTTTTTGCAGCAAGTCTTAGGTCAAAAGCACAATGTGGTATTAAAATACTGTATGAGGGGGCAAATAAAAAATTTAAATCCTATGATGTCACTTAGTATCTTAATGCCTCAGAGACAAATAAGAAGGAAAAGCAAATCCATGCCTATGAAGCTGTACAGATGGTACACACAACACCACAACCACCACTTGTTGAAAGATCAAGTAAAGCTCTGCCAAAATGAGAGTGATTTTGAGTGCCAGCCTGAGGTGTTTAAACTATGGATTTTAGCCTGAGGTCTGAATGTTTTTTATCTGCTGCCTTCTCCCAAGGCCTTTGTGAAAGGCTTCTAAGAAACACAGGTGAAACAATACAAACAGCAGCAGAATTTATTAAGGGTTTTGCACCTCTTCTAGAAAATTTTAGGGAACCACAAATTGAAAGAAGTTGAAAAACCTCCCTCTGTAAGAGGCTGGATTTTTAGAACATTCAGTATCAAGATGCCTCAAGTGATGTGTGAAAATGGTTATTAAAACAATCCCAAAAGAGGAAAAAGTCACAATATTGCAGGTAAATAATATCAAGTCTACTCCAAAGGAACTCCCAGTCCCCTCCCTCTCCCAGTTAGCCAGCCAGCACACCCTGCAGTGCAGCACTTGGCCTCACACCCCGGTTTTTCCCAGTGTTGCTGGCGTTCACGACACCCAACAAGTGCTGTCACTTACCGAACTCCAGCAGATGAGATGGTTGGTTTCAGGATCTTCCACCAGCGTCCAGAGTTTGGTCAGGAAGGCTGGCACATTGCTGGAGTATCCATCCATCACCAGAGAGCTGGGTGAATCCTGCATAGTTTTTTCAGTGCCCCAGCTTACACCAACGCCATCGCTCTCGGTGCGCCTGCCTCTCTGCACACGCCTGCGTCCCGCAGAGAATGAACCACCGAATTTTATCCTGGGCCAGTGGAAAGTAGGCACCCAGGGAGTCACATCAGCAGTGCTGCTCACACTCTTAAAAACTCAGCACAATGCGATGGCATCACCAGCCCCGGAGAACAATGCACAGAATGAAAATGCACTGCAGCCGATCTCGCAGAGCTGTGAATAAATACGCAGCGTCATGCAAAGGGAACACGTGCTGCCCACCTTGTGCCGGGAGGGTAGCAAGGCACCCAGGGGGACCCACCTGCCCAGAGCCCCTGGGATGCCCAGGGGATGGCAACACCAGGTTTGTGAAGGCACCCAGACTGGTAATTTGGAATTTTCTTGTCCTAAACGAGGGCTAGCACAGATGAAGGAGGACTGGTTAGGTGTCAGGGCTGCCAATCTTTGGCAAGGTTTTGAAAAGTCAGATTTGCAAGTGGGGTTGGCTACAAATCCCATGTTATTTGTCAAGAGAAATTATTTGGCTCTTGAGTGAGATGAGAGGGTGATAAAACCAGCAATGCACAGAATCTAGATGACAATATGCTTTATTATTAATATTATAAATGCTTTAGAGAGCTGTAAATAGGTGCTTGCAGCAGAGCTTTATGCCAGGATCATTTCAACTCAGAAACTGCTCTTTAAATAACATTCACCAAAATCTTTGGCACAACAGATCGACACGTATCCGATTTGAATACAAGAAAACTTGTACATGAATGCAGGACATCAGGTGTACAAACCTCACCACTCTGGATTCTCCTAAGAAACAGTAACAGTGTAATATAAGCAAAGATCTCTGCAAAAGGCATTCAAATTATACCCTGGAAATCTGCATTCCTGAGCAGAAGACAGATAAGATGGGCAAGGGGATTTGCAGGCCACATACCTTTTATTAGTACCCTGAAAAGTGTTTTTCCTTAAGTGCTTTTTCTCCTGCTTGTATTTTCTAAACATAATTCATCTCCTGTTTTATCCCTCCAGGCTGGAAATCACCTGACAACTGGGTAATGAGTTAACAAGGTTATTTTCCATCAGGTTCGTTGCTGCAGCTCAATGAATCTGCATGGCCAAGTACCCCATTGTGCAGAAAACAGCTGTATGGAAGCTGCTACTCCCTTAACTGGCTATGTAAGTAGTTGCTGGGTGCCTGACACTATGTGCTTGACTTTGAGTTTCTTTTAAATTACAAAATCAAAACAAAACATTGCAGAAGCCCTTGGTAAAAAAATGGGAATGGGTGAACTTGGCATTCCTGCTAAATAAAGCAGCAGAGAAGAAAAAATTTCTCCCCTACATACCCTCATAAAGGAAAAAAAAAACTAAAACAAAACATTCTCTGTAGAACCCTTTTTCTATCCCACTGGACTGTAATGCTTGGTCTGCTGAACAGGTGAGCATCACACATCACAGCCAGTGCTGGCGAGACAGCACATTCTCGGTGAGTGCAGAGGGCATTTGACAGCCTTTCCCCTGTAGCCCTAAATATTCTTCCCCATCCTCTCATAGATCCCCAGGAAGTTGGCAGGAGCTGGTCACTGAACTGTTACTGGTTTCCAGGGGTGCCGTTCTTTGGTGACCTTCAGAGTGCACCGTTTCAGGAGGGGGCAGTGCGTGAGGAAGGCTTCTACCACCTCCTGGCTGACCACACAGTAGCAGTGGATCTCCAGCAGATTTCTGCACTGCCTGGACAGATCTATCAGTGAGGAATTTAAGTCCTCTGAGGACGTGGTTTGCAATGTCAGCTTCTTCAAAGTACTGCTGTAGCTCTGGGCAACAAACCTAATCTCGTGTACCATGTAATTGTAGGTGTTCAGCTGCAGCGTGCTCAGGGGTATGCTCAGCTTTAGGATCTGTGGTATTTTCCAGGAGGGCACTGTATGGTCAAACTCGAGGTCTACACAGAGCTGAGGATGCTTTTGCTTTACAGCAGCCCAGAGCTCTTCTGAGATGACTGGTATATACTTGTCCAGATACTCACAAAAAACATCTAAATGGGTGAAAGTTGCTCTTCCAGGATTGAGAAGTTCCTGAAATACATCATCAGACAAACTGGAGTAAAAAACCCCCAAGGCTGAGAGTTTGGGACACGCTCTGAGAACGTTCCTCACAGTGTCTGGTGTCACGTTGCATACAAGGGTGCGGTTGTTGACGAACAAACTGTGCAAGTTTGGGTTGGTGGTAGCTAAGAGTTCAACAAGCTCACCATTGAGAGTGAAAGGCATTATTCGAAAATCAATATGTTGAAGATCTATCTGGTTTTTAGTGTCACATAAATTCTGTATACTCTGTAAGATGTCCTGGCCAGAGTAGAAATAGGGGTTCTCTCCGTGGCACACAATGCAGAGCTGCTGCAGTTCGTGGTTCTCCTTTGCCAACACATCCAAGATCTGTGTCACTTTCTTCCGGTTGACCTCCTTGGACTGGTCAAACACAATCTTCAGGTGTTTGATTTGGCTGAGGAATGGGAGCAGGTTCTGCAGCATGCCTTCTTCATCCTCCGAGTCACAGCTGGAAGGGTAAAGCAGACTCTTAGCCACTGTGGATGCTGGGATGAGCAAGAACAGAGTAGATACTCTCACAGAACAGTAGGGGTTGGAAGGGACCTCTGGGAACCATTTGGTTCAACCCCTCTGCTCCAGCAGGGTCACCCAGAGCAAGGGGCCCAGGATTGCATTGTCAGGTGGGTTTGGAATCTCTCCAGAGGAGACTCCACAGACTCTTTGGGCAGCCTGGGCCAGGCTCTGTCACCCTCACAGCAGAGATGTTTTCCCTCCTTTTTTAACTCCTGAGTTACACTTTGTGCCTGTTGTCCCTTGTCACTGGACACCACTGACAAGTCTGGCCCCATCTCCTTGACCCTCACCCTTTAGGTCTTGATGAGCATTGATCAGATCCCCTCTCAGCCTTTTCTTCTCCAGCTAAACAGCCCCAGGGCTTCCTCAGCACAGAGATGTTCACTCTCCTTTACTAGTCTTTCTGCAAACATCAACAGATTCCCTAGAGGGTTCTTGTCACTTAATGCCTGGAGAGTCACTATAAGGCCAAACACCGCAGGAGTCAGGAGGAGAGAAGAGTCAGTTCCCAGAAAGACTCACCAGAGAATTAAGTGTCCCAATAAAGTTGACTAAGTATTAAATGTCTCTTGATATTTTCAAATGGCAACTTGGAGCAACCTACTAAGAATGGAGTAACAGGCACCAAAACCACCATGATATATTTATGCCTGCAGAGATGATGGGACATTAAGGAGCCCACTCCTCTTACCTGATCTCTGTGAAATGCCAAACAGATCTGGAAGAAACAGCTGCAGCCCACTGTCTGCACACCTGGAAGACCATGTATCTATCTCGAAGAGAAAGATAATGGAAAACTTGGCTGAGTATTTCTTCTGGGAGGTAGTTCCACCATCTGGGGACTGAAGCAGGCATGTTGCTGATTCTGTCAGGTTTAGGTGAAACTTCCAAAACTGCAATTAGCGCTCAGAAGGCCCTGTTTGGAAAACCAGAGAAGTCACACATACATTAGCAGGTACTTAACAAATAAAAACAATGCAACTGGATCACAGAAGAATTCGACATTTTTTCAAAATTGAAATATCACCAAACTTTGAAATTGAAGACAAAACTGAGGAAAATCTGTAGGCTGATTGTTTTGCACATTTTTTTCCCAATCAGTCCTAAGAAGCTGGGTGATACTTCTCAAGAGCTAAAGATGTTAGATCAAAACTTTGGGGGAAAACCAAAAAACAACAAACAGTGCCTGTTTTCCTGCAGTGAAGTTTTGCTACTCTGAGTAATAAAAATTCCAGGGAATTTTCTAGTATTTCTGCACTGACACTCAAAAAGCTGAGATAGATTTCTCAAACTGTGGGGGAAAAAACAACTCTTTGCAAGCAGAAGCTCTGTACAAAGAACAGGTACCCTTTTTTTACTGACACTCAACCAGAAGGCCTATAGTAGAAATGAGTAGCTTCATTACAGAGATTCTTTCCTGTGATGAGATGTGATAGTTTTAAACAAAACAATAACAAAAAACCAAAGTTTATTGCTGTGACTCTAATTCTCAGAATTTGCATTTCTACACATCTGACTTAGGAATGAAAAAGCTTATTTTGATTAACCTTTCACAGGAACTATAATGCAAAAGAATAAGGGCCTGGGAAGGAGGCTGAGGTTCAGAGCATCAACCATGGCTTTTGAAGCCCTGGGTCCTAGAGTCACAGCATCCAGGGTTCCCTTTAAATGAAAACCTGGATTTCTAGATATCCTCGAGGCAGGGAAAGTGTTGAAAAACACAAAGCAAGTAGAGAGTAGTGATGCAAAAAAGTAAAAAGAGAGGAACACAATGGCACATTTTTTCTAGAAGACACTGCTTTGAAGTGTGAGTCATTCCTTTGAGTGTGAGGTAGCAGTGGCAGAGCAGCTCTGCTATCTTATCTATCATCGGATAAGCAACACCCCCCCCTTCCACCCACCCATGAGCTACAGCAGCCAAGTGATACAGTCCTGTTTCCTTCCTGGGAAATCACTATGTTTTGTCATCTTCTGACAACCTAACAGCTCGGACCTCACTTTTCTACCTTTACCTTCTTTTAATACCATCTCTAAATACAGGTTTAACCAAACTTTTCAACTGCTCTTTGCCCTACATGACCCCTCACACATTCAGCTCCTTTCATTTGCATTATAGATTTTCTTAAAGCCTGAGCCCGTGGAGCCACGTGAAAAGGACCTTGAATCTCTTTGAAAGTAAGAGCACATTTCTAGCCATAGAAAAGCTTAAAACCATGGCCTGAGAGCAGGAAGACACACAGAAAGGCAAAATTATCAGTGTGACTTTAAGGAACAGCATGGCTCATGCTCTGCAGATGCTGTTGGTTGGCTTGGTTCAACCTTGGGTGCCTGTGCCAGGGAGCACAGCCGGGTTCTGCGAGGCTCTCGTGAGCCATGGAGGATCTCTGCTCCCAACACCACCGAGACGGAAGGTGCTGCCAGCTGCTGTGCTGTGTCATCAGCTCCCAGAAGAGCAGGCCTCAAGGAAGCCACGCAGACGGTGGCTGGGACAGAGCGGCCACAGCCCAAACAGGAACAGTTGGTGCTGCACTTGGGCGAGGCGCCCAAGAGAAGAGGGAAGTCCCCCCACCACATCAACATCCCCTCCAGCCCCTGTACCTCTGGGAGCAAAGCCTGTCTTCCCCTGAGCTCCCAGCACCAGCTGCGCCCCAGAGGGAGGAGCAGAAGAGGAGGAGGAGATGCCAAAAATAACATCCGCAAGAGAAGCGCCTTCCCTGCCCAGGGGTGGGAGCCGGGATGCTGTGCTATCCTTTACGGTATTGCACAGAATAAGGAGCCACCTCTTCCTCCTCCTCCAGCGCTGTCATCCTCCCAGTTACTTAACACCTTGTGTCCCTGCAGGGTCCCAGCACTAACCCTGCCATGATGACAGGATCAGGGGGAGAGTGTCCTCCACCAGCCTGGTGTTCCCCAAACACACCACTGACACCCAAATCTTGTGCCAGCTGAGCCAAAGCCTCTCCTCTCGCCAGCATCTTTACTTCCCAAGTGGTAAACAACACGGTGAATCTCCAAATGCTTATTGATTTCCCCATATGGGATGTTCCCTGAAAACACACACTCAGCAAGGGTAAGCAGAAGAGAAACTTGGGTGTCAGCTGCCCTTTCCTTTTGTACCCCTTCCATACACTGGAGACAGGTTAGCTTCAAGTAGAAAATGTTTAAGGGAAATGGGTGAGTGATGGTGCCCAAAGCAACTCACCCTGTTGTTCCCACCTGGCTCTCGGAGAAGGGAAGGTTGGGAAATCTGGGTTCATTTAATGCCCTTAACCCTTAAACACATATGAATTAGGGAGTTGCTTTGTAACCTTTCAGTAAGTAAATGCCTGGTTTCCAGAAGCAATGGCACCACCAGGACTGCTGACCCTGAAGGGGACTGTGGGTGCTGCCTGCACCCCAGGACTTGCACCCAGGAGAGCCAGCCCCAATTAACCCTTTGGGGATTTATTTCTATTATCTTTTTCCTTTAGTAAACAGATTAGTTGAGGGTCCAGGGTCACGACCCTCAGGTGTAACGTCCAAGAGGCCAGGATTTCTTAACACTTTCTTTAACTACATTATCACTTCATACATAAATTATTTTTGAGAACTAATCATAATTTTCTTCTGCTAATTTTCCACATTTTTTCCCACCTCTCTCCTGTACTGCATCATGCTTGTGCTCTCCAGATCACACTCCCACCTGAACTTCTGCTGCTTTCACTCCTTTTGTAGCTCAGGCAAATCACAAAAAGCAACCCAGACCAAAACTATCTGAAATCTGACTCATTTAAAAGCCTAGATTCTGCCCAGCCAGAAGGATGGCAACTAGCACATGGGCACAAAACCTGGCCCCAGGCCCACACAAGCTTCTCACCTGCTGGGGACCAACAAGGGAGCTGCTGTTACCCCTCTGCTTGCAGGAGGACACCTGTACAAGACAAACAGCCTGGACAGGAGACTGCTACCTGAGGCTAAGCAATGGAGACACAAACCAAGCACCCAGCTTTTCTTGTCACAAAACATCTTGTGGACTTGGGAAAAGTTTCTTTACTCTCTTCCTGTGTATTATGTTCATCAGAGTAGCTCAGAGGAGTCAACAGCCTCCCTGAGCTCAGAAAGAGGTGGGAGATAATTCAGGTATCACTTCGGGAAGGACTAAACCAGAACACCCAGCAGCTATATTGATACCATCACCTCACCTGTCTGTAGGAGACTCAAGGACCAGCCCAGGTGTCCATCACTGCTCGCCGAGCTCAGGAACATGCAGCTCTGCATTTGCTAAGCAGAGTCCCAGAGGTCGCTCTGGCTGTGGTGCTCTCACAAATGGTGCTGGGCTTCCCACTCGTTTTACCTGGGAGCTTTGCTCCTTCAACCACTGCACTCTTGGACAGCAGTGTCCTGTCAAGCTGCCAGATTTGACTGGAGAAGGAAACTCCCCATCATTAATCCCTCTCATCTCCTGAGCACACGGTCATCACTGGGTGTTGTTACAGATGCTACACTTGCTGCATTCCTCCAATTATTTTGGGATACCTTTTCAAAATGAGCCCCTGGAAAGGCAGAATGTGAGAACTGAACTTTCTCTGCTGCTCACTAATTACCAACCCAACTAATCTGTATTTTCACAGCTCACTCTTGTTAGCAGCATCACGGGGGAAATCTGGTGTCATCCGGACACACCAGCTTCGTGGTGACATCAGCCACAAGCTACACAGGGGGTTCAAGCAGCCCCACTTTCCTCCATCCCTAAACGGGCCAGGGGCCCAGCCCCACCCAGCGGGCAGCTTTTCAGTCACCTGCAGAGATTGATTTCTGACCGTATCATCCTCATCCACACGAACACATGTTCGATACCCGCAGCAACACGAGCGGCCGGAGTTGGCTGGTCACCGAGCTGTCGCCGGAGCCACCGGGATAAGCGGAGAACGGGAAGTGCCACGGCACGGCGAGAGCCGTTCCGAGCCCGACTGTCCCTGCCAACGGCCTCGGCCGGGAGCGACGCGGGCACAAGTCGGGCTTCTGGGCCGGGCTTTAGGACGGCGCAAGAAAAGCAGACGATAATGACAAGAAGTGGCGTTTCAGCGGGTTTTACACTGCAATAGGAATGGGGTTGGTTTCGCTTTACCGCTTACCTCCCCGCCCCGCACTCTGCCCGGTTCCAGCGCCGTGCCGCTGCAGGGGCCGCCCGGGAGCCCTCCCCGCCCGGCCCGCGCAGAGGCGGAAGTGGCGGCGGCGCCGAGGCCGGGAGGAGACTGAGGCAGGAGGTAAAACCGCCCGGAGCCACCGGAGGGGCCCGGGGCTGCCGCGGCCGGGCGGGCAGGGAGGAAAGGAGGGACGGAGGGAGAGAGGGAGGGGGCCGCCACCAGCCGGTTGGACCAGGGTAGGGTTGGGGGGTGACGCGGGACCGGGGCCGTCGTCGGGTCCCCTACGGGGGGCGGGTACACGGGCCGTGCCGTGCGCGTTCTGTCAGGGCAGGGCAGGGCAGGGTCGGGGTGGCGGGGAGCTATCCTGGTCCCCCCCGCCGCCAGATCCGGCCTTCACGGAGAGGGCAAGCAAGGCCCCATGCGTTGGAGCTCATAGGGACTTCCAGGCACCGGGGAAAACGCGGTGTCAGCACGGGTGTGACAGCCCGGTGGTGTCCGAGGCTGGTGGCTCCCCGGGCTCGCTGCCCCAGCTGTTTCCTTAAAGACAACCCCCTCCCAGTTGACCCATTACAGGAATTCAGCAGCAGCCACCTGATGCTGTCAAAGGTTGTCGAAACAGGCAATAACCACCATGTACTTAATTACAACTCATTTACTCATTACCTGGAGAGGTGGAGGTGCTGTCCTCTGGGTGGATTGCTGCAAGAAGCAAACGGTGAGAGAGGAGTAATAAATGAGCTGGTATGTGAAGCAGAGGGATAGCCTGCAGTGTCCTGACAGAAGCCCTAGGTTCTGTAACATACACTTTAGTGAGGATGATCAGGGGACCAGGACCTCGGGCAGAACACCTCTGCCTGCTATAGGGCTTCAGTCTGTGAACATGCCAGAAGCAGGAGTGCTGGGTGCTCCCTGGAGCACCCCAACTATATGTCTTCTGCTTGGCTGGGCCATCAGAGGCTTGAGAACTGAAACCCTTTGGACTATAAAATGAATGGACTCTAGTGAAAAATGAAAGCAGAGCTTTGTGAGCTCCTGAGTCTTCAGAACACCACATCCCACTGTGCTGTGCTTCACAGAGTAACAGTAAAACTCGTTAAAGTTACACTTGCTTTAACAACATCCTTACCTCCTCTAGGAAATAAGGGTAAAACCCAGTAATCTCAGCATGCTTGTACTTAGTGGTTTCTGTAAGGACTCATCCAGTACCAGGTCATTGTCCCTACAGTGTCTCAGCTTCCTGGTGTGACTTTGCAGGGTGCTGAAGATGGCAGGTGGCTCTGCTCCTTGGATTGGCAGCGCTTACCTCTTCCTCCAGTCCACGTGCAGGACCGTCGTTCTGCCGTCTCTCTATGAAAGCTCCCAGGAGAAACCCAGCGTGTTCAAGGCACTGAAGCTGGCATTAGCAGGTACCCATCCTCTCTGGTATTTTGTCTCAGCTCTTCAAATGACACCACGCCTTTCTTTAATCTCTCATGGGTAGGGAAAGCAAGTGTTCACTGCATTTAGGAAAGACAAAGTGGAGCAAGCTCAGCAGAGGTCCACCAAGATGGTTGGGGTCTGAAGCACTTGTCCTGTAAAGAGAGGCTGAAGGAGTTGGACATGTTCAGCCTGGTGAAAAGAAGGCTTTGGGGAACCTACCAAAAGCCTGCCAGTACCTATGGGGAGGGGGAGATGGAACCATGCTCTTCCCGGTAGTGCACAGGGAATGAGAAGAAACAAGTAACAAAACTCAAACAAGAGGGAGACAACAGATAGAAGGACAAACATTTTCCCCAAGAGGACAGTCAAGCAGTTGCCCAGAGCAACTGTGTAATCTCCATCCTTGGGGGTTTTCAGAATTGGACTGGATAAAGCCCTGAGCAACTTCATGTGTCCTCACAGCTGATCCTGCTTTGCATGGGAGGTTGGGCTAAAGATTTCCTGGGCTTCCTTCCAACTTGAACTCTCCTGTGAGTTATTCTGCTTTATGAATGTTTGTTTAAACCCATCTATGTAAGAGGGAAAGAAAATTTGAAATTGCTACGAAGGAAGATTTTATTTCTGTCTTGATGCCACCACAGAAACATGATTTCTGCTTTTAAATTTTTAGATAGCCAGTATAAGTTCTTTAATGATATCAACAGGCACCAATACATGAGTTTCAAGTGTACGTAACCCTGTCTACATCAAAAAAGGAATTTTATGGCCATGCTTATTCAGACCTAAAAAGGCCATGAAATCTGAAGCTGTCTGAAGTTTAAGGAAGAAACCTGTGCAAAGTCCTCTCTTTTGAGGTAGGGTTCCAGCTGTCTTGTACGTTAGTCATAAAAGTTCCCGTACTTCTGCAGCTTTTCTGCCCAGCC